>SNQJ01S0003290.1:77216-120546 GCA_010110895.2 Picea sitchensis | reverse complement strand
TTAGTGTACAAAAACTACTTTCAAAACTAAATTTTGAAACCCTAACTAACATAACTAACCTAATTAGGGTTGACGTCATAGTTGAATATTTCATCTTGGCGCAGCAAAAGTGTAATATAATTAATTAAATGATGATTTGAAGCATTTATTGAATAAATTGTTGATTGGACATATTGTTGGCTTAATCATCTCTTTAGATATTGATGAATTGATGGTCTTTCATAGCTTATTTACAAAACGTTGAATTCATTTTACATCTATTGCAGTACATTGCTTATTAATAATATCAAATAGTTAATGAAGTACTAACCCTTTGAGTTATAGCCTGCATATATATATTTTATTGTTGTTGTCTTGTTTCAGGCAAGTGTTTTCAAAAGGGCATACACTTCACTTATTGGCTGATTAGCGAGACTGTCTGACATTGGTGGTAACCTATGAGGAGGGAACTCTAAAACTTGACCTTATACCTTCTACCTCTTCAAACCCCAGGTTACCGGGTACGTCTCCCCTAGGCTAACCTCCCTAAACAGAAAGAACCTCCCCATCGAGGTGACATTGGGTGGGGAAGGTTCTTGTTACGCCAGTTTGATATCTATCCTTTAGCCTATGACCTAAACTACAAACTTTGCGATAGCATGTCCTTCTTCTGTGCTTCCTGTTCGAAGCCTGAGGAAACATTTTCTTTCTCCTGGGGGAGGGTGATTGCTTCTCCTTGCAGTAATTTGGGCAGACCACTCTGTCTATGCTTCTGAAAGGTCCAAAAACTAGCTTACAGGTCGGATGATAGTGTATGTACTCGTTCTAACACCTCTTTATAAGTCTTAGTCCATTTGAACATGTCATCCCAAGGGGACTCCTCATGTTCATATGCTTTCATATAGCAGTGGGCCATGTGTTTCCCCACTAACTGGTAAGGATCGTGCTTCATGTGCTCGAGGTCTACCAATTTGACCCCCTCCAGTGTTGTCGCTTCAAACTTGGAATGACCCAAGTTGAGAAGTGAATATTTTCCAATATGAACGGGAAAAATAGGCCAAGATTTATTTTGAGTTGTCTTTAATTCTATCTCAATTTCACCCATTACTATTTGATAAGCTACTTCCCTGCACACTAGTTAGTCAGGGAGGAGTTTTGGGAGCGCATGTGGAGGAATTGAACATCCAAAAACTCTAATGTAGGAGAAATTCTCCTCTATAAACCAGTCAGCAATTGCCCGAAGGCTCCCTATGACCAACTCTGAAATGCGGGGGGGTGCACAGTCATATAGCATCTGGTGTAGTGGTATTACCATGAAATGACAAATCTCATAGAATGAATCTTTGGCATTCTCTTCCCAAAGTTTAGAATGATATTCATGAATAGGCTTCAGGCAGGTCGGATTCCAACTCCAATTCATTAGAGGGAAAGGAGTTGAGAAGCATATAGCATCCATGATGTATCTATACATATAAAAGGTTGTTGTTTGGCCTTTTGATCTTGTAGTTTGGTACTCCATAGCCTCCCTCGCTATGTTATCGGATAAAATCTTATCCCAATTGAAGTTGTATCCTTCTGTGGCCTCACGCAAAAGAGTTACACATTCCGCTGGGAAGTGGGTAGGACTTTCTTTACCAAAAATCCTACATAACATCATCGCCACATAAACCATATACTTGTTTAAGGACGTCATGGTGTAAACACCATGTGTGTCGGCCCTGAATTTTGCTTTGTTTCTCCACCAGTCCTTTATTATGTCAGGATACGTTTGGTTTGACTCAAAACTTTCTTTCCTCTGAAACTCACTAACGAAATCTTTATTATAGATGTATTTGGGAAAGGAAGATATTTTATACATTACTTGTATATGTTCTAGTCTGAAGGAGCTGATGATGACCCCTCGACTGTCCAGAATGCTCCTTGTCTGCACGTTTTCTTTCTCTAAAGCCCAACTGATCATGTCATTGTAAGTCAGGAGTCTTGGTCGCACAACCACCTTGTGAAGTTCAGACTCCACTATATCCCAAAGTTTGTTGTCTTCATCATGGGGGAAGTTCTTAATCTCATAATCGAGAGTTTCGAAAATCTGCCTCTAGGATTTTATGGAATCGATGGCATGCGGTATTGTATCAGATACAACATCTATGTTTGGGCTCGAGACCTATGCAACTTCCTTGTTTTTCTTGGTGGCCTTCT
The DNA here is from genome assembly GCA_010110895.2 of Picea sitchensis. Classification (NCBI taxonomy): domain Eukaryota; kingdom Viridiplantae; phylum Streptophyta; class Pinopsida; order Pinales; family Pinaceae; genus Picea; species Picea sitchensis. The sequence continues at coordinate 118,371 of SNQJ01S0003290.1, read as the reverse complement.
TGGGCGCCATGGTAGTTACACTAGACCAAAAACCTGTTTACAGAGAAAAGTGTATAAATCTAGACAAATGTGACTCGCTACAGGGGTAAAGGTTAAGAATGAATTTCGACACACAAGACATTTATTAATCTCTAATTTTGTGTTGTAGCGAGCGTACTGATACCATCGATGAAAAATAAATGCTTTAATTTGAAAGATATTCTTAGAGATACGAATTCACAACAAAATTATTTGCATTTACCTGTTATTAATACTGTCGTATATCGGCGATTTCGAATCTGAAAACCCGAAAATCACTACTTTCCTTAATTCCCAAAAAGAAAAAAGAAACTTAGTCATCATTAATCATGTTTTGAAAATAGTTTAATATTTTAATCTTAGGGTTTGTTTGAAGAAAACGTGATTTTGCATTTTGGAACTTTGGGGATCCTGGTGATAGGGGATATGTCACAAGTAAACCCTGGATCGTGAAATTGCAATGGGATTAGCGAGGTGCGGAACACGATTTTTCATTTCAAAACTTCGAGGATCCTGGCGATAGGGGATATGTCACAAGTAAACCCTGGATCGCGAAACTACGATGGGATCAGTGAGGCACCAATCATTCAAATTAAAACAACTTTTAATTAATCATGATTAGCAGACAATTACTTTTTAATTTTTTACTTTTCGGAAAAAATGAGGACCGGGAGTTCGAAGGAGAGGAGTTTGAAAACGTTTTAGCATAAAGAACACCGAAACACGTAAAAATAAGGGAGAGATAACTGGGTTTAGGGATTTGATTAATTACGAATTAAAGAGTTCTTTGTGGTAAACAGCGGAAAAAGTAACGTTCATTCCTTCCCCCTTTTTACTTTATATTTCCTAATATTTTGAAATGGCTTTAGGATTTCGGTGGCGGGAAAAGGGATAGTTGAAGGTCACAGCTCGAGAAGAATATGAATTTTGAAAACCAAAAGGAACGGGTGATTCTGACACCTTTCTATTTCGGACTAAGGGCAGCTCCATGGTCCAGGAAAAGATGAAGCTTTACTTTTGAAGGGTGGAAAAATTAATCTTCATGTCAACAGAACCTCCCTTCACACGTGACGTGCCTTTGAATGACCCTGACCATCTTGTCAAAATTCTTCACCATGTGACTTCGTGGAACTCCCTTGGATAGGTTGTCTCCTTGATATTCAAGTTTTGGGAATTCCTTGGAGAAAGAAGAGTTCAAAAGCATGGCTATAAACCACTTCTCGCCACAATCAGGTATCTTTGTGGTTATAGAAATAGACTGCTCAGAGACTTCAAATTCCCACACCCCCACCTTACTCTTTGTCCCATTTAACTTGAGTTTAAACTGCTTAGCTACTTCAGGATGTCCTCTTTTCATTTTCTCACAAAAATCGAGGCAACCCACCCTCTGGAAAGACTCCTTGAAAAATGGTTCAAAATGGATGAGTTGTGTATCATGTGGTTCAACTCTCACAATATCTCCCCCTTTGCGGATCTTCTTTCCTTGCTGACTATCCATAATGATTGATTTGAAAACCTCTTGTACCCTCTTATAACAATTTGTTATGAGATATGTAATAAAACAGGAAAATTTAGGGTTTGATTATAGAGTTGGCACAACTTAGGGTTTCCTTGACTGAACAATTATGAACAACAATAGTGTGAGGGTGAACAGGCTGCAAGTAGGAAGTGAGAAGATAGAAACATAAATTCAACAAGATGAAAACTTCATATAAGAATAAATGAAGCAGCTTTGTATAAAACAGAAGGTTTGCAGCACGCGAGTTAAGTTTGCAGTGCCAATTTGCAATGTGAATTGAACTAGGACTTTATGAAAGAGTGAAAGATTTTCCACGCCTGAAGAGAAACATATGAGTTGATTGGTTAAGACCTTGGCCTTGGATGAATCTCGACTGAAAATGGTTTGATATATCAAGAAACAGAGGGTTCGCAAGGCAGAGTCTGCAACACACAGTTTGTAGTGCAAAGTTGTAATGGACAGTGTGCAACGTAGATTTGGTAGTGGATATTGCTATTTTTTGCAAGAGGAAATTGTAAGATGACCCTGTGGGATAACAATATTGAAAATGGACGGTGTTTAGGACACCAAATTTGTGGGTTTTAATGGTACAGAGAGTTGGCAACGCATAGAACATTTAACATTTTGGAGTGCACAAACAATATACAACAGTTTTACATTTTCAATCAACCATTTAAACAACATGTAATCACCAAAGGAGTACCTGGTGTTTCTGAACTTGGGTTGGTGTCTCATGAACTCGAGTGGGACTTAGGTGGAAGCATCCAATCCTTTTCATCTACTACATCCAATTTGCAGCACTAGTTTTCAAACTCTAGCAGTGCACTTCATTCAAATTGTTAGAGTTGTTCCTTGAAACAATCCTGAAAATCATAATGAATTGAATGTGTTGAAGAAGAAGAGATCTCACCTAACACATTTTCAAAGTGAAATGATGAGAGATTAGTGCATAAGGTACTTCTTGGTATGCTTCAAACTTTTAGGTGAGTTTGCAGCAAGTAGATATGACATTCTACTTGACCTTCAAACAGTTGAAAATGACATAATGGAACTTTTTGTGCACACCTTTGAGACAAGACATATGATGATCATGATTTTAATACTATGGGTGTGACCCATTCTGACCCTTACTTCTTTCATGATGATGAACAATATCATGACACAAAGGCTCTATCAAAGACTAAAATCACAACTATGCTCATGGAAAAATAAAACATGAGTTATGACATGAGACATAATTTCAAAACCTAAAAATTTAAAGACTCTATGACTCAAACCTAGAAATCTAAAAATATTTTGACCCCTACACATCCTATGTGATAAAAGATGACATTCAAAGGTAGCTTCAAATATTCTCCTTCAAGCGTGGACAGGTTGAATGGATTTATTCCTGCCTCACTCATGATCTTGTATGGTATAATCCATAAGCCATCAAACTTCTTGTGCATGCTTGGCTTTTTCCTTCTTTTGTCCCACAACAAGACTAGATCTCCTTCCTTAAAGATTTTATCCTTTTCCTTCTCATCAAAATTTCCCTTGACATTTTCCTGATTTTGTGCCATTTGATCGAGTTCTACCAACTGATTGATTCTTCCCTGAAGTGTCTCTTTGTCTTTCATATAATGTTGTGCAAAATGGAGGATGGGAATTTGGAAATTCACAGGAAACTTGGAATTCAACCCATATACTAGCTCAAATGGACTCTTTTCCATGGAAGTCTTTGTTGTTATGTGATCTTCCCATAGAGCATATTTGATTTTACTATCTCAGGCCTTCTTGTTTTCTCCCACAATCTTCTTGACAATGTTCATAAGATTCTTTTTCTTGTTACTTGATTTTTCCAATCCATTCCCCTAAGGATAATAGTTTGATGAGTGGGACAAAGTGATGCAATACTTGAAATAGAATTCTACCAAAGCGAGGGAACTAAAGGCATTAGCATTGTCAGTGGTGATCTTGGTAGGTGTCCGAAATTTTGTTATGATCATATCTTCCAAGAAATTCATGACAATTTCTTCAGTTGCCTTTTTTGTAGGGATGGCTTCTACCCACCTGGTGAAGTAGCCAATAGCAATTAGAATCCAATGGTACCCGTTTCTTGAGTTATCTTTGAATTCACCAATCAAGTATAGGCCCCATTATTGGAAAGGGGCTTCCACAACCACAAGATTCAAAGGATGTGCAGGGAGTCTTTGTTTTCCTACAAAGTATTGACATGGTTGTCAGCTTCAAACATATCGGTGGGTATCAGTAAAAATTGTTGGCCAATAGTACCCTGCTCTCAAAATATTATGGGTGGTGGTATGAGACGTGAAATGACCCACATAGTATCTTGAATGTAGCTCCTTCAATAAGTGGACAACTTCATATTTGTTCACACATATAAGGATAACTCCATCATGACTCTTCCAACCCAAACCATCTTGGGTCAAACAATACTTTATGGACTTTAGTCTCAAAGACCTCCTCTTATAATCTACTAATCGGTTGGGGCAATTCAAATTTTTTTGGTAGTACATAATGTCATAGTACCATTCATCATGTTCTAATTCACTTACTACCATGTTGGCTTGTTCCTTTTCCCCCAGCTGTATAGCTTCCTCATTACCTTTAGTTAACATTTGGGCCAAGCCTTGTCCCTTTATAATGTTAGTGGGTTTTATCTCTAGGTCATATTCTTGTATTTTGGAAACCCATTTCCTCCTAGTTCCCAAGCAATCTTGTTGAGACAGGACATCCTTTACTGTGGGGTAAGAGACATAGTCTTTGATCTTACTATATTCAATGTGCCCCCTGAAATGCTTATTGGATCTGACCAAGGCGTAATCTTTCTTTTCAGTGATCGAATAATTCAATTATGAATCTCTAAGGGATTTTCTCATAAATGCAACAGGGTGTTCATGGTTATCGACATCCCTCTGTAATAAAACTCCAGCAATGGTATCCTAAGAGGTAAATGAAAATATCATGAAGTCAAGAGAGTAATCAGGGCTGACCAAAAATGGGGCTTTGGATATTGTGTCCTTGATATCTTCAAAATCTCATAAACTCTTATCATCCCACTTGAAACTATGTCCTTTTTAAAAAAAGCATTAATTGGTTTCACCCTCTCGATGGAGTTAGGAACAAATCTCTGAATGAAGTTTATTTTTTCAAAAAATGATTGCAGAGCTTTCTTGTTTGTGGGAGAGCACACATTTTTTATGGACTTGATCCTCTTAGGGTCAACATAAATTCCTTCCTCTGAAACTATGTGTCCTAACAACTTTCCCTTATCTATCCCAAAAATGGGCTTCTTAGGCTTGAGGGAGATCCCATACTTCCTACACCTCTCAAAAACATTCCCAAGGTGCGAGACATGAGCATTTCTATTATTTGACACAACTGTGAGATCATCTTGGTATATCTCGATGATTTTTTGAATCATATCTCTAAAAGAAAAATCCATTGCCCTTTGAAAATTTGAACCAACATTCATGAGGCCAAAAGGCATTCTCAAGTACATGAATGTACCCCATGGTGTAATGACGGTTTTTTAACTTGGTCCTCCCTCTTAACTAGAACTTGATTGTAACCAGAGAATCCATGCAACATGGGCATCATTCCGGACCCTGTGACCCTTTGCAATAAGTGTTCCATGTTCGGAAGGGGATAATTTTCCTTCAATGATAATTGGTTGAAATTCTTAAAATCAACACATAATCAGATGTCCCCACTCTTCTTTTGGATAACTACAAGGTTTGACATCCATGAGGAGTATTTGATATGAACTATAATATCGGCATCCACCATCTTTTGGAGCTCCTTTTGGATTTGGTTTTCAATTTTTGGGTTGATGTGTCTTAGTTTCTGCCTGAAAGGTTTAGCTCCTTCTACCAAGGGAATGGCTTGTTGGATGACATCTCCCCCATATTCCTTTAGGTCATCATAAGTCCAGGAAAAAACATCCTTAAATTTTATGATAAGGTCAATTATTTCACTTCTCTCTGCCTTAGTGGTTCCCTAACCTATTTTAATCATCGTAGGTTTGATCCTCGTTCCTATATTGAATTCTAAAACTTTGTTAGATTGTTCTTTGATGAACTTTCCCTTGTAAACTTTGTGTTTTTCAAACATTTGTTCTAGAGGAACACATCCCTTTGGGAGAGTATTTTTGTGTGAATTCATAACTTCAAGATTCATGGACTTAGCCAAGAATTTTACCTATGAGTTAGAAAACTCCCCATTGTTTTCCATAAATCTAAGGATATGAGCATCATCATCGAAACCATGTCAATGTTCTATGTTTTCATGGATTGAAGGATTAAAGATGACTTCCATATTGCATAAGTTTTTTAGGGTGCCTTCACAAGGTTGTAAGTTAGAATATGATACTGCTAAAGCATCAGCTACATGATTTTCCTCCTTGGGAACTGCTTCAATTGATATTACCTCAAAGTGCTTTGCCATGTCCCTAGCCAAATCTTGGTAACTTTTAAGTCTTTCATTCTTTGTGGAAAAATTCAACAGTACTTGTGAAACCACCAAGTTGGAGTCACCAATGACCCTTAAGTATTTTATTTTTCTATCAATGGCCAAGTTGAATCCTATGATCAAAGCTTCATACTCAACAATATTATTTTTGCAATGGTACTCAAGCCTATAGGAAAAGTAGAAGGTATCTTTGGAAGGAGAAGTGAGGAAAATCCCCGTTCCCGAGACAAAATTAGAGTGAGCACCATCAAAATATATTGTCCACATCCCATCATACTCTTGGCATGGTTCTTCCTCAAACTCTGGGTCTGGGGCAAGAAAATTTTCCATTCCATTATTCATGTAGAAGAGTTGATCAATAGACTCTTCATAGGGTTAAACTAGACATTTGGTAACATGTTCCTTGTGAAGGGTGATGAATCCTCCTTCTAGGTGGGGAATGACAACTTTTGATCCCTCAAATTGGAAACTTCCACCCAAATTTCCCACCAGGTCTTTGGACAATAAAATTCCCCAACTACTTGCTACATATATTACGACCACATTGATTTGGAAAGACACGTCATAGGGAGTGTGAAAACTAACATTTAAGTCTTCGATAAGGTCACATCATGTAATGGAGTTTGGTTCCATGTTCTTGTAAGGTAAATATATATTAAGTCCTAAGTGTTGCATAACCCCTCGAGGCATAATGTTTGTGGAAGCATCTGAATCCAAGATGCAGTTATGGAGGAGGAAATCATTTATTTGGAGGGTGATAAAGAAGGGTGTGGGTTCTCCATATTTTCTCTCGATACTTTCCACGTGAAAGATAACATGGGAGTATTCTTCCAAGATACTCTCCTCTACCAGAGCTTGTGGAAGTGAATGTCTACCCTTCTCTCCTTCTTCAAGGTTCGGTATTGATAAGGCTCCATCGAGTTTAGGAGTTACCAAATCAAACTCTCCTAATCGGAGGAGAAAATAATTAGATTTCAAGAGATCATGTTGACCCTCTGTTGGCACCAGGCCAAAATGGAAAGAAGGATGATCGTAGGAAAGAAAGCATGCAGAAATGGAAGTAACAACTGGAGAAATAACAACACGTGCACATGCAAGAAAGCGTGCACAAGGAAAGCGACAACTGAAAGAAGAACAACATGTGTGCATGGGAGGAAGACCTAACATCGGTAGGGTTAGGGTTTTGGTAATTTTCGGTAAGAAGGTTGAAGAGACCAAAATGTATAAATATAGATATGTAGGTATCATACAGAGGTTGGTTCGTTGATTGGGTTTAATATATTAGATGGGCATTTTTACAATAATTTTATTGTTTTGCAAGGATTCGAGTTCTTATAACATTACATTAGAGTAATACATGGAGGGAGGCATTATGCAATATTGTTATGTACCATTTTTGTAAGTTGTTGATCTAGAACGGAGGGGGAGAAAGTAGATCTGAGGATTAGTTCACATACTATAGAGCCTGGTGAGATCTAGTTCGCCTCATATAGATCTTACCCAGAAGAGAGGAATTGTAAGCGCGCAGCGCCGAAAATGCAGAACTACCATAATAAAAGAGCCAAGAGACAAATCTTCATGGACGTAGCCCAGAAGAGGGTGAACCATGGTAATAACTATGTAATGTGATGAATGTATGCATCTCTTTACTTTCTTCCAAGAGTTTATTGTTATGCTTAATAAATGAGTTAATATATTGTTATGGAACACGAATATGTTGCTTGGGAAGTAAACTGTGTAATGAAAATGTGCACCCGTGAGGGTGAGGAATAGGTAGATTACCTTCATAGTTCGTAGTGCATGGCTCTGGTTAACAAAACCCTTTCTCATACTCAATCCTAGGCTATAAAGACCTAAGTCTTACAACCACCCATTTAAGCTATCTTGAGTGAGACTGCGTAGTGCATTCTGTGTACTGTGTTGCCTTCTGGTTTACCAGAAGGGCCAATAGTTTTAGAGGATTTGTTGGTAACCTGAAAGATATGAACCTTGGTTCAACAACTCAGATAGTAGAAGAGAATAGTTAAATACCAACAAATGGTTTTGTTGTCGTGTTAAGAGGAATAAGAGAGGACTGAGTAGATGAGATAGAGTGCATGAGAAAAGAATGAGTGAAACAAGAAGACCATTGAGCCACTAGAAGGGAATGTTGAGACCTTGGAACCCCACGAAAGCAGAAATCGAAGGCTGGTTGAGAACCAAAGAGCTAGAGTTTGCCCAGAAATACAATAGAAACCCTAGCATCACACCTCGTAAATATCTGGATAAATACATGTTTACAGATTTACATGAAGTCTTTTTCTGTGATTTTCCCCACCTACTACAGGAGTGGATACTAAGGTTGAAATATAACCAAGTGAAGAACTATATCCGATAGCTAGATTGGACCTCAGTATAGGTTGAGCAGTTACAACAGGTGGACAACAAATTCACTCACGCAATTGACTTTTGGCTTGACAATATTGTGGCAGGCTTCATCATAGAGTTTGCAATCGACACAACGAAGTCATACAGTGCAGCAAAGAAAGAATTTCTACATGGACCTCGAGGAAGGTACATTTGATCACTGTATACTTCTATTAAAATATTTCGATATAACAAATGTGTAATGACAATGGAATTAGATAGCTAGACTTCCCTGTGTGCATGGGGGAAGGGGGGAAGCACTGACATAGAGAGGATAAATGGAAGAAGGTGAGGATAAAGGAAAGAAGGAGGAGGAACTCTTGGACCTGATCTTGATGGATGAAGACCAGCTCAAGTGGATCTTGGCATCATCAGGAACGACGCGTAGCGGAGTACCCTACCAATATAAGGTGAATACCAAGAAGAGAGTCGTAGCTGTGAGGGAAGGCTTGGCAAGAAATGAGGAAGAGGTAGAGGATATTCGGGATATGGATCAAATTGAGGAAATCATGTGCACAACCTATGAGAGGAAAACAAGAGGCCCAAGAACAGGAGGAGAAGGCAGCCATCCTGTCCATATTAATGTCAGTGTGGAACCCATAAACCCATGTGAGACTAATACACCAAAGAGAACACCATCGTTTAGACAACTGAAGTTCGTAGGAAGTTCGACAGCAAGAAGTACATCTACCATAGGAGCAAAAACTGGAGGAGCCAGTTGAAGTAGTACTAGTCAAGTATCTGCACCGCGCGGTGGAGGTGGTAGTTCAGTATTTAGAATGGCAGGACACGATCCCACTATAAAATTACCAAAATTTTAAGGAGAGGCAACAGAAGATCCTAAGAAGCATTTGTTCATTTGTGAAAATATCTAGGAGGAAAAATAGATCACTGATGAAGATACCCAACTCACGAATCTAGCAATCACGCTAAGAGACTGCGCACTAGACTGGTACATGAGTCTAGACACAAACAGTGCCCTTGGGATGACGAGGACACTGGAAGACATTAAGAAGCTACTGATTAATGAGTTCCAGAAGCCGATCTTAGAGGATCATCACATGATTGAGATGATCAAGATAAGACAAAAGCCAGGAGAATCTGTATGGGAGATTGACCGAGATGCAGCACCGACACCTGTTTGTCAACTCACTACTCCCACATAAAAAATATCCCTTATGACAACAGAAGTTTCAGACGTAGGCAGGGGCTCTACAGGAAGCCTTGCAACTGGAAGAGAACCAGTACCAGAAGATGGACCCAACTATTGAGGAATTGAAGGAGGATTTGAAGAATCTAACCTTTCAATTGAACCAGAATAAGAACAAGGACAAACGAGAAGTCATTTGGTGCACCACATGTAGAACAAAAGGACACCACAAGAACGAATGCCCAACATTCGCACAGTATATGGAAACAGGTATGCCAAACCCGCTACCACAGAGAGGATTATGGTGAGAAATATGCAAGAAACCAGGTCACGACCCTTATCACTGGATGATGATGCATAAGTACCAGATAGTTCCAAAGAATTCATATTGCACCTTTTGTAACTTAGTGGGCCATGATGACAAAGATTGCAGAACTATGGAGCTAATGCGGGAAAGAACATCAGACGCATACAGGGTACAGGCCAAAATGATGACTGGGCAAGCAGCGCCACAGTTCAATCAAGCCCCAGCCCCATACAACACTACGCAGCAGCAGTATAATACCACACAACAACCCTACAATAACGTGCAGCCGCAGTACAACTCGGAACAACCCCAGTACAAAATATTGTAGTATAATCAGGCACCACAGTATAATGCGCCGAGAGGTGATCGCACAGGCTACAGAGGAGCAGGATGAGCCAAAGGAGGTTTCGAACGTGGTAGAGGACTAGTCACATGTCATAGTTGCCAGCAACCAAGACATTACGCACGGGAATTCCCACTGCAGATAGAGACTTGTATGTATTGTTGTTCATCAGACTATGATATAGAGGAATTTCCAACACTACTAGTAAAGATTCAGGAAAAGAGGAACCAAAACAATCAGAATGTTCAGTGGATTTCCACCGAAGCAAGGGATGAAGGATGAAACATCAACATAGTCACTCATGGTGGAACGAAAACAGGAAATGACGCAGTTCGACAAGAACCAGCATAGAACCAATGGATAAAGAAGAACACTAACCCCAAGAAATAGTTCGATGCACCTAAAGAAAATGAGACTTTTAGGGAAGCCAGACAAGAATTTCAGAAGGAGGACACAACATCAAATTCAACTGTGCAACCAGTCAAGGAAGTCTTAGAATATGAGATGCCACGATCGTTGGATCATACCAATGGAATGCAACCCAAGGGACAAGTATGTACAATCAAAGGCTTTTTGAAATGATTCATAAAAGTATTAAGTGATCCTTCATCTGTGAAAATATTGCAAAACATACTAGAGAAATGTAGCAGCGAGACGGAAGAAAAGCTAGAACCAAAAACCATCAATCACCTACACACCTGAAGAAGAACAAGTAGGGAATTTAGACTAAATGATAACATTCAGGATTTCAATATGGGAGACATTATACTAGACCTAGGATCCGAAGTGAATGTGCTACCTAAGAAGACCTGGCAATGCATGGGAGAGCCAACATTGGGATACTCAAATGTCCAATTAAAACTAGCAAACCAGCATAGAGTCCTACCAATAGGTAGACTGAAAGGAGTAATAATAGATCTTGATGGGGTGTGCACTAAAGTAGACTTTGAAGTCATTGAAATAGTAGATGGAACAACACCATACCCGACACTACTCGGTTTGGATTGGGCGTTTGACAACCAATCCATAATTAACTTGAAAACAAGGAAAATGACATTTGAATCTGGAGATTACAAGGTCATAGCACCACTAGGTCCATCATAAGGGAAGAGGTTCATAGAACCCACTTGCCTGGACTTAGAGGAGATTGTCCAGGTGTACAGAACAACTGTGCGCGATGAGGATTACGCAAACCCAACTCCAAATGGGGTGCTCAATTGGTGGAGCATTACTTCATGTGCAACAGACTCAGATAGTGGGATAGAAAACTGGTAGCAGAGACTACATGAAGTATCCACGAGAAGATGTGCAAGATTAGACCATGTAGTACGGTGGATAGGCATAGAAATCCGAGAACCACCCAGTTTCCATGGACAAAATGATTTGGAAACATTCTTGACACAATATGAAGATGAAGTATTAGAGAACGAGAGGCTACTAGCACTAGATTTAGCACTCAAGGCCACACCCACAAGATGGTGGGGTGCACACAAGGAGACTATCACATACTGGTATCAATGTAAGTGATTATTGTGCATACGGTTTGGCGAAGAACAGGCATATAAAAAATATCAGAAATATGAAGGACTAGGGACACCAACGAAACACTTGGAGGAGTGAAAAACACTGTGGAGAATGACACTACCAGAGGAATCACCTCACCATTTCATTCACACTTTAGAGGGCATACCAACGAACTCGTATACAGACCAGGAATTTCACAAAGGAACTACAACATGGATGACATTGCAACAGAATTTTACCGTCACTTTCTCATTCGAGCATGAGAACCCCAACATAGATGTGGCCCTGAAATGGATCAGAGAAATCATATTCATTGAAGAACCGGAAATAGAACTTGTTACAGAAGAGCAGCAGAGGAATAAGCTGACATTCAAGGAACTACTGTCATGTTACCATGTACAGGAGGAATCACCAGAAGAAGATGACCCACATGATATTCAGATTAAAGAAGTAGAAGGTGAAAGAGATGTGGAAGGACCACCTATAGAATCAAAATTCATTTCCGTGCCAATCAAGATAAAGAAGGTTAACATCGGAATTGCTGAGCAGCCCAAAATATCCAGCATTAGAGATTATTGGGATGAGCATACCTTAGAAAGCATCCCAGAATTGTTGTGTGAATATAGCGACCTTTTCCCACAATAGTTACAGAGACGAAGGGTATAGTTGGAGAATTAGGAGAAATGAAGATACCACTCAGATCTGATGTGAGACCCATTAAAAAATGACCTTACAGACTCCCATATATAAACAGAAAGTTAAAGATGAGATCAATAGGATGCTCGAAGCCAGTATCATCGAACCAGTTGAGGAATCAGAATGGATAAGCCTGATGGTAGTACAGGACAAGAAACAAGGAAGAGGGATCAAGATATGCGTCGAATTGAGGAATTTGAATGATGCATGCCTACACAACCCATTCCCTACAACATTTAAGGATGAAGTGTTAGAGAATGTGGGGGGACATGAAGCTTACTCATTCATTGATGGATTATCAGGCTACCATCGTATTAAGATAGCACGGGAGGATAACATAAGACCACGTTTGTGATGGAGTGGGGATCCTATCAGTACACATTCATGTTGTTTGGACTAAAGAATGAACCCGCCATATTCTCCAGAGTGGTCATCGCAGCATTTAAGGAATTCATCCATCAGTTTCTCGAAGTATACCTGGATGATTGGACAATTTACAGTCTGTTGAAATACCATGTGGGAGTGTTATGAATAATGTTGGAACGATGAAAACTGTTCGAGATATCACTGAATATCAAGAAATGCATATTTGGAACACCGTTTGGGATACTATTGGGCCACATAGTATGCAAACAAGGCTTACTAGTGGATCCCGCAAAGATCGCAGTCATTGTGAACTTACCATCACCAAAAACAGTCTGCCAGATAAGAGAAACGTTAGGACACACCAGATACTACAGGAAATTCATCAAAGGATATGCACAGATCACAACACCAATGGAAAAGTTGGTAAGGAAGGATACAAATTATCAATGGAACGACAAGTGCCAACATGGTCTGAATACATTAAAGGAAAATATGGTAACTGCACCAATTTTAGTATTTCCAGAATTGGAAAATACATTCCATGTGCATGTAGATGCATAAGCGATAACACTCATAGCTATCTTATAGCAACCAGGCATGGGAGACTTGGATCACCTGATAGCGTTCGCAAGCATAAAATTATCAGACTCGGAACATAATTATAACACGACAGAAAGAGAAGGTCTAGCTATGATTTATGCACTACAGAAGTTCAGACATTACCTATTGGGAAAACATTTTAATATGTTTACAGATCACTCGGCCCTAAGATACTTAGTCAACAAGCCAGTTTTGGGGGGGAGAATATGTCAATGGTTATTTTTATTTCAAGAATTTGACTTCGAAGTAATAGTCAAACCAAGAAAACTGAATGCAAGACCTGACCACCTATCACGGGTCACAAATGGAGAAGAACCTACGAATTTAGAAGACAACTTTCCGCATGCACATTTATTCTTAGTATAGATTGATGACAAATTATTTACAGATATAATTCAGTACTCAACTATAGGTATTGTGCCGCATGAATATACCACTGCCCAAAACAAGAATCTGGTAGTCTGCGTGGCCGACTATCAACTGATTGTAGGACATCTATATAAAATGGGCACAGATAGCATCTTGCGAAGGTACGTGTTAGAGAATGAAAGACCAAGAATTTTAGCAGAATCCCACAAGGGAATGGCAAGAGGGAATTATGCAGGAAAAGATACCATGCAGAAGGTACTCCATGCAAGAATATGGTGGCCAACGATCCATAGAGACTCGAAGGAGTACTGTTAGAGATGCGATGTCTGTCAAAGTGTAGGCAAACCCAACAGAAGGGACGAGATTCCATTACGACCGCAAGTGACATACAGGCATTTGATAAATGGGAAATATACTTTGTGGGACAAATTAACCCACCATCCAAAGGAATAGGGGCAAGATACATCATCATCGCGATGCAATACCTAACAAGATGGGCGGGAGCCGCACCAGTAAAAGACTGCAGCACAGAGACAGCTGCACACTTCCTATTTGAACAAGTAATCACTAGATTCGGGTGCCCAAGAGTTTTGATGAGCGACCAAGGCATGCACTTCATAAACAGCACAATCTGTGCAATGCTCAAAGAGTTTGAAGTCCATTATCAGAAGAGCACACCATATCATCCACGGGAAAATGACACAGTAGAATCCTTTAACAAAATTCTCGAGAACGCACTAACAAATATATGTAACACCAACAAAGACAACTGGGACCTCAAAGTACCAGAAATATTATGGGCGTATAGGATGACATGAAAAAATTTGATAGGGCACACACCATTCAAACTATTTTATGGCCAAGAAGCAGTAGTTCCATTAGAATTTTTAGTACCCAACTTACGCGTAGTAGCTATCACACAAATGACAGAACGAGGCGCAATACAGGAAAGACTAAATTAGTTATTATCAATGGAGGAAGACCAAATCCTGGAAGGATTCCATCAAAAAGTGTAGAAGGCCAGAGACAAAGCTTGGCATGATCGACACATCAAGAAGAAAACGTTCAAGGAAGGATATCTAGTATTGCTCTATGACAACAAATCGTTTTAGCACCCAGGAAAGCTGAGAATGCATTAGTTAGGACCATACGAGGTAAAATATGTAACAGATGAAGGAGTTGTATAGTTAAGAGATTTAGCAGGCACAGACCTCAGAGGAATGATCAACGGGAGCTGACTGAAACTGTATAAGGACAATCGACAACCCACCGCACAGTTAAAAAAAATAAAAATAAAATGAAAAGCGCGAAGCACGCCAAAGATAGAAAAGCCACATGATGTACGAAACGACATAGAATCTGGGAGAAATAGTGAAACCAGACAAGTCACAGGCACCCAGCCTAGGTCAACCAACAGAGGAGACCGCTGGAACTACCTCGACTTGGCTCGAGTGGCTTACAAGGGATAAACCGAGAGTTTTTGGAACTTCAAACCAACCACCACAATAGGAAGACAGATTTTAGATCCCGAACTCAGCTTGCAAGAATCAAGCAACATAGATTGTGCTACCACGCATACCAGATGGAGTACATGTAGATCCACAGTTACTGGGTCACGTTGGGAAGCTCAAGTATTCTGACCATGACGTATCAAATGAAACCAAGTACCCACAACTTGTGTTGAGGGTTTTTATGCAGAACATAGTTGTAAACCAACTTGGAGAAATGATCAACTAGCCACAATAGTGGGCAACGGGACTGGACGGAATAAGAAAATTTAGGTTTGCTCAAACTTCCACATTTTGGCAAAGGCCAGTACATGACAACATGCATCAAACAGTTGTTAGCAGTCACACATGGAGGAGATATATTGCTGGACAAACCTATCCCCATAATTGTTGAGCTTGTCGCGCAGATAACAGGCCTACCCAGCCGGGGTATCGATCCCGCATTGATTCTGGACGATAAAAACAAGGAGAAAGCGTTAGAAGAGGAAATGAAGAAGGAATATGGTACCACCAGGGGGACAAGAGGCATTATAATAAAACATATCAACAAATCAGTGACACAATTGGGAACAAATATTTTATCATGTAAACTATTAAGAAAATGCCACAAAGACGAAGTACCAACAGGAGTTATCGCAGTTGCATCTCAATGCGCAAAAGGCACCTCTATGAGTAGGGTGCCCTATCTATTAAACTTGTTCCAAGTGGACTGCAAGGATGCATGGGACTTAGGTACAGAATTCCATTACTCATGGCTACTCACCCTCATAGCCTTCATGGGATGGCGGGAACCAGAGTATGTAATTTTTTGTACTAGACCGTAGCCAGCGGAAGCGAGATATCTATTACTGAGATCTAGGCCACAGGCCAGGCATAAGAGGGAGAATGGAATCGTATTTGAAGCATACCTACAAGACATACAGGAAGCTATCAATCGATCATGGAGAATAACACCAAAGGTTGTCACGCGATATGGGGACATCGCTAACTTATGGACTACATGTCAAACCATGTGGATACAACCAAGGCATAAAACAGGGATAAAACTGCAAAAATAGCTGGCATAAATGGGACAGCTCCTCAGGACACTCTTGGAGGCCTAGAGAGAAAGTAGAAGCAGAGGCATAGAGTCGTCGACAATACAAACTAAATAAAGAGTGGAGGTATAAGAATGATACACAGTCCTTCCAATGCCACACGGACATGCAACGATCTACATCAAACCTAGCATGTTGCGCATGGACGAAATTGTGGGATAGACACCATTGAAGGACTTGGACCACATCCAATTGGTCTTGATGTGAATGCCATAAAGGGAACTATACAAAATGTAGGTCAGCATCGACCATGAAATGCAGTCTTGGGCCCATAAAAACTTAGTCGAGCTACAACAAGCAACAAAGAAGTGGGAAGCATTGGAAAAAGATTGTGAGCAGGCCAAATCTAAAACTTGGGAGGAGAAAGAATGTAGGAACAAACTGGAATGAAGAGTGGAATATATTTTTGGGAAACTTCAAAGCACTGCGCAAGGAAACAAACTCCCATCCGTATAAAATATTGACCAGATTGCGTACACAATTGATCGATATCAGAAGAATATCGAGGGTCTTCGAGAACAGCTCACACCAACAACTCCACCGGCAGTAAAGGGGCAAAGGAAGTAGGAAGAAACAATGCAACTACAGGAGATAGAGCATCCGGTTAGCACAGCAGTGGAATTGTTCGATAAAGTAGTGCAACTTTGGACAAGGTTGGAGGAGGATCTACAGGTCCAACACTGGGACAAGGAAGAGGAGAGGATCAATGTAGTGATCCAAGAACTCAAACAGCGGCAGAAGACCATATCAATCCTAGAACGATTCAAAGGGACACAGGAGATAAAGAAGATGCAGGCAGAACTTATTACTATGCAAACACAGAAATAGGAGTGTCAGGCTCAGATAGAGCCACTGCAGGAACGAGTAGCAGAAGTACTCGCACGAGCAGAAGGATCTAGAACACAGATATGACAGACACAGGAAGAATGTGTAGGATTATTGAGTGACGAAGTGGAAGTTCAGGTAGTGGATACCATTAAGGAGAAGACCGCACAGGCACTGACAAAAGCAGCAGAGTTGAAGGAAAAGTTCCAGATGATCACCGAGGAGATCGAGGCAGCTCAACAAGATTATGTGACTCAGGATGAGTCACATGTCAGTGTTGGGGGCTTGTTGGCACTAGGCCGAAGTGGAAAGAAGGACAATCATGGAAAATAAAGCGTGCATAAACGGAAGTAACAGCTGGAGAAAGAACAGAACGCACATATGCAAGAAAGCGTGCACAAGGAAAGCGAAAGATGGATGAAGAACAACATGCATGCATGGGAGGAAGACCTAATGTCAACAGGATTAGGGTTTTGGTAATTTTCGGTAAGAAGGTTGAAGAGCCTGAAATGTAAAAATATAGATACGTAGGTATCATATAGAGGTTGGTTGGTTGATTGGGTTTAATATATTAGATGGGCATTTTTACATTAAGTTTATTGTTTTGTAAGGGTTTGGGTTCTTATAACATTCCATTAGAGTAATACATGGAGGGAGGCATTATGAAATACTATTATGTACCATTTTTGTAATCTTTTGAGCTAGAACGGAGGAGAGAAGTTAGATATGAGGATTAGTTCGCAGGCTATAGAGCCTAGTGCGAGCTATTTCACCTCATATAGATCTTACCCAGAAGAGGGGAATTGTAAGCACGCAACGCCAGAAATGTAGAACTACCATAATAAAAGAGCCAAGAGACAAATCTTTGTGGGCGTAGCCCACAAGGGGGTGAACTACGATAATAACTATGTAATGTGATGAATGTATGCATCTCTTTACTTTCTTCCAGCAATTTATTGTTATGCTTAATAAATGAGTTAATATATTGTTATGGAACATGAACATGTTTCTCGGGAAGTAAAATGTGTAATGGAAATGTGTACCCATGAGGAATAGGTATATTACCTTCATAGTTCGTAGTGCATGGCTCTGGTTAACAAACCCCTATCTCATACTCAATCGTAGGTTGTAAACACATGAGTCTTACAGCCACCCATTTAAAACTATCTCGGGTGAGACTGCGTAGTGCATTATGTGTATTGTGTTTCCTTCTGGTTTACCAGAAGGGGCCGACAGTTTTAGAGGCTTTGTTGGTAACCTGAAAGATATGAGTCTTGGATCAACAACTCAGATAGTAGAAGAGAGCAGTTAAATACCAACATCCTCTAACCTAGTATCCATGAGATATTGTGACTATGCTTTTTCATCCTTCATGTTTGAAAACCCAATGCTCCACTTTCCCATGGTAGGGGCCTGTAACATCCCCGGCCACCAACAGGCTGGCAATGCTACCAAACACAGCCCTTGTTTAGTCATTTGAGCTATGATACCATATTTTAACGCCCTCGACCATCAACCCCCTTGTCGGGCAACGCTACCACGTGGAAACATTCTCATACTTATATATTATGCATTTAAATGAAATTAAATGGCTTAATAGAGTAAACATATAATTACTAATAGAATACATAAATAATTCAATCAACAGTAAACATCATCACAACGAAATACATGATAATATTGCAAGCATCACTAACATGCATTTACAAATTGAATTTAAATACATGCATATACTTATCTTTGAAACTATAGTAACTCCACCAACCACATGCAGACCTTCCACGAACCTCCTAGCCATGGACCTCACTACTCATCATGCTCAATAGTGGGTCACTCCTAAGCTGAGACTAAGCTCCACCCAAGGAAATGGAATCATAGGCTAGGTTGAGGTTACAGAAAAACTGCACAGAGCAACCAGAAGGATTCTCTCCAGGAGCCTTCTTATGCCCACTACTAACGGACTCGCATTCCCCACATTCATGTTCCACCCGAGAGTATACACCTTCATAATAATATTCCATTGATGCTTCACCTCCCTCTTTGGGCCTTGGCAATAGGTCAGATCAGGAATTCTCGTAGCTTCATAGTTGGTGTTGGACTCACTCTAGGAGAAAACCACTTCCCAGTAAGCTCTCTCACCTAGAGAGAGATGCTCATAGGCTTGACAACTTGCCTCTTCTACCACGGGCCTGACAACTCGGTTCTTCAACTACTCTTCAACTCAATTCCTGCAAGTTCAGGATGACATCAGGAGCAACAACTTTTAGCTAACTCATGGGTGAAAGCAGCAACAAGAAAATGGGGTGTGGAAAAACAAGAAACGGCCACAACCATGGTTCAACACTCATTCAATCAAGGATGATAGTCACAACAGTAGATGGGCATAGGTCCGAAAATGGCAATGGACGGATGCTAGACATAGCACGCTCAGGTGATTTCCCCAGTGTCAAGTTCCACAAAATACATAGAACAGTTCACTAGTTTTGGTTCTCAAAATTGCGTGAGGGTAAAAACAACAGAGGTTCCAAAGCAGAGGCAAATGGTTTTCAGATAGAGGATCTGGAAACTAGCAGCATGGACGCAACAACAGAGGACCTCCTAGACTCTCATGGTTCAGACAGCTCACGGCAGAATGGAGGACAAACCCCCTCCATGGCTCAATATTTGGGTTAAATTGCATGTGTCAAGGCTGACACATGTCACCCATGAGGCTACATGCGCTCCATCAGCCTGTGTTCCCTTTTGTGCACATTTCCCCTTCCAGGAACTTAGGATAAAAACATGTTTTGTCACATAGATTTTGGAATAATGATAAATTATTATTCCCAGGGACTTAATCCCCCAAGCTTAGCCCCTAGGCTTAACACTTAGCCTCTCTTTCCAACCTTTCATCCCCTTTTCCCTTACCCACTCTGTGGAATCTTAGTCCCCCATGACTCTTTCTTCGTGGTTAGTCTGCACGCAGCGATGTTTATATTTTTATTAATGTTATGCTTAATACATATACAAAAACGGGCTTCTAGCCTAATAAACACATAATCCTACCAGCTTATCAATACTCGTCTCACCAGCCTACAAAACATGATTTACAATTCATAAACATGATTACAACAAGGTTCGTCCTTGGGGATATTACAATCCCCTACCCTTATTTTTGCACTATCCTTAGTGAAACGTTCACACAACATCAACAAGATTTTTCAAAATCTTCAAAAATATGTGGGTATTCTTCCCGCAAATCATTCTCATGCTTCCATTTCATGTCCTCGGGACCATACCAGGTCCACTAGACCTTTACAAGTCCTATGTATCGATTCCAGATTGTTTTTCTTTTCCGATCCAATATGCGCACAGGATGCACTTGCAGGACACCTTCTTGCTCCACCTGAATCACATTCCAATCAATTACCTGATTAGCATCACGTATATATTTCTTAAGCAATTAAACATGAAACACATTATGTATACTCATGGATGCAGGTAATGTAAGCATATATGCAACTAGACCAATCATTTCTAGGATTTCAAATGGCCCACAAAATCTGGCTGTCAACTTGGCGCAGTTTCCCAACTTCAGGGAACTTCTATTGGATTTTACTTTCAGGAAAACACAGTCACCCACTTTGAACTCTCTGTGGGTTATGTTCCTATCAACATAAATTTTCTTCTTGTCTTGGGCAGCCTTTAAATTCTGCTTAACTTTTAGCATCTATTCTTCCATTTCCTTGAGCAACTCTAGCCCAACCACTGCCCTATTAGTTGGATTATCCCAGCTTACTGGAGTATTGCACTTTCTGCCATAAAGTGCTTCAAATGAGCTCATCTTCAACGATGCTTGATACCCATTATTGCAGGGGAATTCTACTAAGTGAAGGTAGTCTTCCCATTTCGATGGTTTGTCCATCACATACATCCTTAGAGTGTCTTTTATTACTCTGTTCACCCTCTATGTCTATCCATCAAACTCAGGATGATAAGCTATGCTAAAATTCAGATCCATTACGAATCCTTTGAACAACCCCTTCTAGAAATTTGAAGTAAATTCTGGGTCTCTGTCAGACACAATTGTCTTGGGAATTCCATGCAATCATGTTACTTCCTTCATAAAGACATCGACAACATCCGCTACCTTGTGAGTAGTCTTTAACAGAATGAAATGGGCAACTTTCGTAATCTTATCCACCACCACCATGATTGAATCATGTTGCTTGTTGGTTCTGGGAAACCTGGTGATGACATCCATTGTCATGACTTCCCACTTCCACTCGGGAATGGGTAAAGGTTGCAACAACCCTGTTGGGTTCCTGTGCTCAGCTTTAACCTTCTAGCACTCCATACATCTGGCGATGTATTCAACAATCTCTTTCTTCATAACTAGCCAAAAGTAATGGCTCTTGATTGCTACTACAGTTTTCTAATATCTAGGGTGCCCTACATAAGGCACATTATGCACTTCATGCAAAATCATAAGTTTTATATCCTAGACATTAGGTACATAAAAAAATTTCTTGTACATAAGTGTTCCATCGGTTTCCAATTTATAATTCTCCACTTTCTGTGGCATCTTACCTTGTTGTAGATTTTCTACCAAATCCTTGTACTGCATATGCATTTGTAGCCTCTGAAATTATGCCCTTTATATGAGTTTGGCACATGCTAATGGCTATAGCATGCAATTCATGTACTCTCATGTTGAGTGCATCAACCACTTTATTCTCCTTCCCTTTGATATGCTTGATATCAAAATCATATTCACAGAGAAACACCAACCACCTACTCTGCCTAGCATTCAAGGTTGGCTGGTCAAACAAATACTTCAGACCGTTGTGGTCTGTTCTCAGTTCAAACCTCCTTCCCATGAGGTAATTCCTCCATTTCCTTAAAGCATGAACTATGGATGCCAACTCCAAATCATGAGTTGCATAGTTCCTTTCGTGCTCTTTCAACTTTCTGGATTCATAACATATTACGAATCCATTCTGACTGAGGACTCCTCCCAGTCCTTCTTTGCACACATCAGTGCACACCACAAAATCTTCATTTGGATCTGCAGTCCTTAAGATTGGATCACTTGTTAACAGTTGCTTCGATTGCTGAAAGCTTTTCTCACAATCATTTGTCCACTAAAACTTTTTCTCCTTCCTTTGCAAGGAAGTGATAGGGTGAGATATCCTCAAGAACCCTGCGATAAACCTTTTGTAATATCCTATTAGACCCATGAAAGATCTAACTTCTGTCACATTCTTTTGCACTGACCATTCTCTAATGGCCTTAATCTTCTTAGGATATACAGCTATCCCTTCCTTTGAAATAATATGCCCCAAGTAATGGATATGCTCATGATAAAACGATCATTTTCTCAACTTGGCATACAACTGGTGCTCTCTTAACACTTGCAACACCATCCTAATATGTTTTTCATGCTCTTCCTCTGACTTGGAATATACCAGAATTTCATCCAGGAAGACTATGACAAACTTGTCTAGATAGTCCCTGAATACACCATTCATCAGGCACATAAAAACAACAAGTGCATTTGACAACCCAAACAACACCACTGTGAACTCGTAATGACCATACCTTGTTCTAAAGGTGGTATTGTTGATGTATTCATATTTTATCCTTACCTGGTGATATCCCAACCTGAGGTCTATCTTCGAAAAGATCTTCGCATCCTTCAACTGATCAAAGAGGTCATCAATCCTCGGTAGAGGATATTTGTTCTTTACAATTACTTTGTTAAATTGTCTAAAATTGATACACAATCTCAGCGTCCCATCCTTCTTCTTCATGAATAGAATTGGGGCACCCCAAGGTGACACACTTGGGCGTATGTACCCCTTCTTCAGAACCTCCTCAAGCTACAATTGCAGTTCTTTCAGCTCTGGCGTACTAATTCTATAAGGAGCTTTCGACACTAGAGTTGGGCCAGGCATCAAGTTTATAGAGAAGTCAATATCTCTTTTTAGAGGTAATCATGGTACCTCCTGGAATACATCCTCAAACTCCTTTAGTACCGCATGATCTTTGATACTTGACAACTTATCCTTGGGTGTTTCCTCCACATGGGCTGCAAATAATTGACAGCATTTTCTATAGCACTTCTTCAGCTACATTGCTGAAATTTCTCTGATAGCAATAACTCTGGGAATTCCTTGGACTGTTTTTCGATTCCCTTCCTCATCCAGGAAAGTGAATTCCTTGTTACAACAGTCTAGGATGGCATGGTGTTGGTCCAACCATTTCATCCCAATTAAACAATCATAAGAGCCTAAAGGCAGAATGTTCAATTCAGCCTTTGTGCTCAATCCATTCATGTCCACAGGACAGGACTTAACCAACTCAGTGACTTTCCTCTTGGTTCCTGTAGCCAGCTACACTAACCAAGACTTTTCATGTTTGCTTCTCAACAAATGCAAACTTTCCACCACTATAGGATCTATATAACTACGGATATCCCCTGAATCAATTAAAATAGTAAAGGGTTGATTGTTAATCATACCTTCCACTTCAATCATGTGCGACTGATATTCATCTTGCTTGTTGTCCAGGGCTACGGAGATCCTTGGCATTTTATTTCCCATGTCCTCCACTATTTCATCTTGCTGAACATTATGGACAGCTCTAACTTTTCCAATTTTATGGGGACAATCTTTGTACTTGTAGTTCTCTTTACAACCCCAACACTGAATGGGCATCTATCTTGGCTTTTGTTCCCCTACATCAGCCATTCTCAGCTCTCTAAATGATGGTTGTCCTTGAGGAATTTTCTTGAAAAAGGGAGGTTTGTTTCTCTTCTTCCTATGATCTATCTGGAATTTCTTCTTGTCTTCCCAATCCTTACGGAAAGTAGGCTTCTCTCTTTGTTTTTCATATAAGCATTTCTCTCTTCTTATCGTTTCTTCCATAGTTTTTGGGTCATCATACTGGATCTTGTCCCCAATGGAAGGTGGCAGTCCACTTAGGTACCTTTGAATCTTGACAGTTTCATTCTTTATGAATAGAGCATACATCAATAATTCCAAAAATCTTCGCTCGTATTCATCCATGGTCATGTTGCCCAGCTTGAGTTCAAAGACCTCTTTCATATTTCTGTCATAGTATCTTTTAGTCAAGTATTTCTTCTCGAAATACCTCTTGAATTCCTTCCAAGTGATATCTTTCTCCCTAAGGTGTTGGACCTGCACAAGCTGATCCCACCACATGGATGCCTTTCCCTTTAGTTGATACATTGTAATTCTTCCTTCTGCATGAGAGGAATACTTCTGCAGTTGGAAATATTTCCTTGTTCCAAGAAGCCATGTTTTGGCATCTTCCTCCTTCTTATGCTCTCCATCAAACATAGTCGGCTTAATCTTATTCCTCTCTCCCTTCAATTCATATACTCTCGGTCTTTTGTGCTTTCTGGTAGGAGATGGGTTGGAACTACTGTGTCCTTTTCTTGGAGTGACCTTGGGAGTGATGATGGTGTCTACCTGCACTCCTTGACCTTCTTCCCTAAGAAGTCTGGTGACTCCCTGTTATACTCGAGACACTCCCCTTCTATAACTTCTTCTCTATTCTCTCCAAACTCTTTAACAACTTTATGTTAAATTCACCTTCTTTTTCCTGAGCTTTTCTGAGCTTTTTTCTATCTACTCGACGAGTTTGGGCATCTTTCTGCAATTTTTCAACGATTTTCATTATGTTTCCTTCCTTGTCTATCTCTTCTCCATGCCCATTGGAGTTATATCCTTCAAATACCAAGTGAACATCCATTCCTTTTGCTGCGTCCTTGAAACGGGAAGTGGTCTGTGCCCTTTCCATTTATTTTTCACTCAGTGGCAATTCTACTTGGTTCTGGCACTCGATAAACTTCTGCAAACAAAATGTGCAGACAAATGGAATTTGTTAGGTCATTAATCCTTAACAAATTCCATAGCATTCAAAAACAACTTGATTGAAGAAAAAAATCGGTTTCCATGAATTTTCCGAGCTCTTCTTGGCTCTACAGTACACTCAAGCCATATCCCTTTTCCTCTGTTTCCCCAGCCCCAGGTGACCAAGGGTTGTGACCAAGTGCTAGATATACAAGGTTCTCTAAAAAAAACTTTGGGGTTTTGGGATTTCAAGGTTTCAGTCCTGGAGGCTCTAACACTCACTTTCCTCTCCAACTCTCGACTTCCGAACTTCCTACCTTTCTCAACCCTGGGCCCACATCACAGTTGTCACCAATCAAGGTGGTGACACGTGGTGACCTTAAGAAGGTCCACGTTACCTCGGGTGACGCCATCCAACCCTACTACGTCAAATTTCTCCTTTGGGACCCAGTGGCACGTGGCATGCATCCCTTGTGTCCTCGTTAATCCCAGTGACGTCATCCTGACCTAATACTTTGGCTCATCAGGAGTTCGTGATTTCGGCCTCAGGAGTTTGTGCATCCCCACATCTCACTTCTTCCGACAATCAAGCTCCCAAAATGCCAACATTTCAAAGCTCCTAATCTGACGGTCCTGACTTCCCCACGATATGACAGTTCAGATCTTGTCAGGATTTTGCGTATCGGGATTTCGTGTGTTGCGAGGTTGAAAGACCTTCCACCTTCGTTCTTTTGATTCTCGAAATTTTGAAATCCTTCCTGGACAATTAACGGTCCAGATCTCTCCTTGATCAATGGTTGTGATCTAATCGTGAATTCGTGTTTCGTGAATTCTCACAGACTTTCCCTTTGACCTTTTTAAGTCACGAGTCAGCGAAAGGTTGATCGCTCTCCACACGTCCCTCTCGACGGAAGGTTCTGATGATGTTGGGGCTTCGCGTATCGCAATTTCCACACTCCTGTGAAACTCAAAAAAGGTTTTAAACCTTGTGCACGTTTCCTGGATCCAATGGTTGTTGGTCCACATGCTCAGATCTGATGGCCCAAATCTGATCTCTTTTGTGCACTCTCCTTAGTGTCTAGACATGGATTCGACAATCCAAATATTCTCCTTTACATCTGATCTACGATTGTGGTTTTATTCTACCGCAACTCCTTCTGAGCTTCCTAACATGGCCAATGTAACCGCTTGGCACTTAGAAACAATCTAAGGTTCAAAATTAGTCCTCTAGACACAATTTCCTCTCAAAAACTTGGGTCCAAAGACCACATTTTCGGACCATCCAATCTCAGCATTGAAAACATGGTGCTTTGATACCATATTGTAACATCCTTGGCCACCAATAGGCCGGCAATGCTACCAAACACAACCCTTTATTAGCCTTTTGAACTCTGATACCATATTGTAACGTCCTCAGCCATCAACCCCCTTGTCAGGCAACGCTACCACATGGAAACATTCTCATACTTATATATTATGCATTTAAATGAAATTAAATGGCTTAATAGAGTAAACATACAATTACTGCTAACATACAAAAATAATTCAATCTACAGTAAACATCATCGCAACGAAATACATGATAATATAAACATGCATTTAAAAATTGAATTTAAATACATGCATATACATATATTTGAAACTGTAGTAACTCCACCAACCGCGTGTAGACCTTCCACAAACCTCCCAGCCTTAAACCTCACTTCTCATCACGCTCAACTATGGTTCACCCCCGAGATGGGATTTAGATCCACCCAAGGCAAGGGAATCCTAGGCTAGGCTTATGTTACAGGAAAACTGCACAGAGCAACCGGAAGGATTCTCCCCAAGAGCCTTCTTACTCCCACTACTAACGGACTCTCATTCACCACATGTTTGTTCCACCCGAGAGTATACACCTTCACAATCATAGTCCATCGGTGCTTCACCTCCCTCTCTGGGCCTCAGAAATAGGCCAGATCAAGAATTCTCGGAGCTCCATAGTTGGTGCTGGACTCACTCTGGGAGAAAACCACTTCCCAGCAAGCTCTCTCACCTGGAGAGGGATGCTCATAGGCATGACAACCTGCCTCTTCCACCATGGGCCTGACAACCTAATTCTTCAACCAGTATTCAACTCAATTCCCGCAAGTTTAAGATGACAGCAGCAGCAACAACTTTTAGCTAACTTACGGGTGAAAGTAGCAAAAAGAAAATGGGGTGTGGAAAAACAGGAAATGGCCACATCCACGGTTCAGCACTCATTCACGCAAGGATGACATTCGCAATGGTATATGGGCATAGGTCTGAAAATGGTAACGGCCAAACGCTAGACACAACATGCTCAGGCGATTTCCCCGATGTCGCTTTCCATAGAAGACACAGAACAGTTCATCGGTTTTGGTTCTCAGAATTGCGTGAGGGTAAAAACCACAAAGGTTCCAAAGCAGAGGAAAACAGTTTTCAAACAGAGGATCTAGAAACTGGCAGCACGGATGCAACAACGGAGGACCTCTCAGACTCTCATGGTTCAGACAGCTCACGATGGAATGGAGGATGAACCCCCTCTATGGCCCAATCTTTGGGTTAAATTGCATGTGTCAGGGCTGACACATATCACCCATGAGGTTGCATGCGCTCCATCAACCTGTGTTCCCTTTTGCTCACGTTTCCCCTTCCAGGAACTTAGGATAAAATTATGTTTTGTCACATAGCTTTTGGAATAATAATAAATTATTATTCCCAAGGACTTAAGCCCCCAAGCTTATCCCCTAAGCTCAACACTTAGCCTCTCTTTCCAACCTTTCAGCCCCTTTTACCTTACCCACTTTGTGGAAGCTTATTCCCCCATCATTCTTTCTTCATGGTCGGTCTGCACACAGCGATGTTTATATTTTTATTAATGTTCTGCATCATACATATACAAAAACAGGCTTCTAGCCTTAATACTTAGGCTCTATGGCCTAATAAACACATAAGACTACCAGATTATCAATACTTAGCTCACCAACCTACAAAACATGATTTACAATTCATAAACATGATTACAACAAGGTTCATCCTTGGGGATATTACAGGGCCTTGGAGGATGGGCATAGGTTTCTTTCATCCTCTAAATTTGGTATTTCGTAAAAATTATACCCTTCCTCCATAATGTTTATATCATTGACTTGTATCTCATGGATTTGACGAAAGTTCACAATCTCATCTTGGATGGAATCAACTTGGGAAATGGTTGTAGGTTCATACCACTTTATGTTGTTTTCGAGTTGACAGGCAAGACTTTGGGCCTCCCTAAGATCTCTTGGGAATTTGTTCCTTGGGAGGGATTGAAAATCTCCTTCAAAGTCTTTCAGATATTGTCCCATGATAGCGTCTTGTGGAAAGAAGTTAGAAGTGATTCAGATAAGTAGTGTATTGAATTTGTCATTGAATTCCTTCACATACTCATCGTCTTGTTTACAAATCTCCAGGTATTGTGAGAAAAGGGAAGTCGGATCTTCCTTCATGCCCCATCTTTGTAAGAAGGCTTGTGTTAGAGCCTCACAGGTTTTAAGGCTCTTGCTTGGGAGGTTGATACACACGTTTCTAGCCTTTCCAGTGAGCGAAGCTAGGGAGAGCTTCATGAACACATCTGGGTGTTTTTTTTCTAGATTCATAGAGGTCAAGGATCTCACAAAATTTTCACCAATGCAAGTTTCCAGAGGTCCCATCTTTCCCAGAGAACCTGGATAGCCATGAATCGGCCTCCTTAGGTAAATTGTGTGATCCTCCTTTGATATTACTCAAATCCAAGGGACCAAATATCTCATTGGGGGACCACTTTGGGGGGAGCCATAGGGTAATAAGACGTGGATTGACATCCACTATAGGTTGTCATCAATGTAGTTTCTAGATAACCTCTATCAAAAAAATTGAGGGGATCACCCTTAGTGGAGTCACCAAGATTGTAGGATAAGGCTTTGAGGAAAGTCTTACCAAATATATGTGATAATTGACTTGATGTTCCCCAACAACGGCACCAAAAATGTTATCACATAATTTGTATTTTCCCAAATCCCAAGGCAAGTGAGGGAGATTGGCGTAACAAACAAGATGTCCTACCACTGTAACCTCAGTAGGATATCCCCACGTTTTAGGAGTAGAAGGAGATATACCCCAAGGGAGGAATCCCTAGTCACCTAAAGGGTTGGGTAAGCTAAGGATATGATAAATATACCCCCCCTCTCACTGGTCACTCAAATTAGAATGTATCACAAGGTCTACGTCCAAGAGGGATGAAGCAAATGAAGATGTTGAAGTGTACCTTCCCAAGACAAAACAACAAAGAAAATACATGGAAGTTTCAAGTACAAAAATGATAGTAGAGCTTCAAAGGACAGCAAACCAAGTAAATTTATGCTATCTGATATAAAAATGCAGAAAAATGAAAGTGTAAAACAACATATATTTTGTAACAATTGCAAGAAAAATGCCTCAAAAATGCTTGAAAAGGCAATGAAAAGATAACATTTATTACTTAGAATGATATGGATTTGTCACAGGCACTTTTTGAGGTGATTAGCTAGCAAATAATATGAATTATGCAGAAAATTTACTATTTTTAGATGGTTGTAACAAATGTTTATAACAACAGCAAGTAAGTTAGTGTTTTATGCTAAGTGAGTGTTAGTATTTGTTAGTAAAATCTTGAAGGATTGAAGTTTGAGTGTTTGTTTGATTAACCATTCACTAAGAAAGTGGAATAGTGCATTTTTAGGGCTTATGGAGTCAATTACAACAACAATATCACTTGGGAAATAAAGCAATGATAATACTTGTCCAAGGAAAGAGGTATATGCAAGAGGTGTTGGCACTTCAAGGCCTCAAGCATCTAAGTATTAAGAATGGGTTTTGCTATAGAGTAAGAACTTCTAGGCCCTAGTGCACCTTCCTTCCTTAGGCTAATGGATTTTAAAATATATTTAGTAATTAGACTGAACTTACTAGAGAGATATCACTTAAGGTCTTTAGTAATCACTTCTAAACAATGTATAATTGACAATTTAAGCTAGTAGAAAAGTTATAGGGAGAAAGAAGCACTTATGTTTCTCCCCTAGGGTTTAAACAAGCAATTTCATAATCTTCAACATGAAATAAGAAAAAATTACCACAAACGTTCATTACATGAATAAAAATGCATATTCTCTACTTACTTCACCAAGAATAATCAAGTCAAACCCTAGTTGAAGACCATTCCACCATGAAAAAATCCAATATACATCACCATAAAGCTTCCCCGAGAGATGTTCCTTAGTAATTTCAGCCAATATCCCTTAAAGAAGGAGAAACTTTCAGTCCACAAGTGTTGTGTGATGAGTTATGATGAAAAATGAAATAATCCAACCATATTTATATGGGAAATACTGGCTTATTTACCTAAAAGTTGTGTGTTTTCACAAAACAGAGCCTACATCTCAATTTGCTCTTAAAAATCAAAATTAAATTGATTTTCAAAAATTAAACCCTAAAGAGTGTGATTTCATCCTTCCTAGGGTGATGTTAGGCCTCCTCCATGAGACATTGAGGTCATATAGTGAAATGTTGGGCCTCCAAAGGCCCTCCTCAATGCCACACATGCCAAAACTGCATCCCAACATCTCTCAATGTCAAACCGTAGCCCTAGGTGACATCATGGGGTTACTAGGGTGACGCCCAAGGTCTCCAAATCCAACTTCCAGGTGGGGAAGGGTGGCCCCTCATCATCTAGGCCTGCTAGGGTGCCTCCAAAGGCAACGTCCTCTTCCTTCTCTGAAAAAACCAGTCATCATTGTCTTGTCCCAAGCCTGGGGTCTCTGCATCCATCCTTGGGCTTCAAGCCCTCATGAAGGTCTCAACTTATCATGTCCTCATGAATACATGTCCACTGGGAAAGGTCCTACAAAGGCAAACAATTATGCCCTCCAGGGTTTCATGAGTCACAAGTATCATAACAAGTAAGCCACGTCTAATAATCAAAACGCCCGAACATATGCATCAAACCACCCTTTTCAAACCAAACAAATGCTCAAGGAAATTATACAATTTGTTAAACTTAGGTGTGGGAGGGGTCTCAAGGTGCCCTATTGGGTCAATCACTCCTATGGTCTAGGGTGTTTCCTAAGTGGAACCTATCCTAGTCATTTTTGCATGTGGGATGGTGTGGAGTGAACTTCTGGGCATGGGTTAATGACATACAAGGGTTTGTATTGTCTTATCTACGGGCACCTTTAGAGAGGGTGAGTTTCCCTTCATCCGCGATGAGACATTTTTCCAAGCCCATTTATTTTCCATTATTTCTTCTTATCTCTCTATTTATATTTATTTTATTCTTCAAGGAAGAAGTTGGAGGCCATTATCCTGGCTTGGTGTCCAGATATCGATAATGTCATTCACAAATACCTCACGAAAATGAGAATGTTGGCTCATGATGAGACCCCCTTTTCCTCAGTCCTGTAACTGAGAACCACTACCCTGGTTTGGTGACCAGATGATGGTAATTCCATACCTCTAAATACCCATTATCATGATGGGTCGGCTCGTGATGAGAACTCTCATCCTCCAACTAACACCTTAAGTATTCATTATCATTTATTTTGTAGGTTCCTCATTTCTTATAGAGAAGTGTTTCATTTCTTTCTCGGGGATCCCTGGCCAAATAATCTCGAAGGTTTTATGATTGGATTTTATCATTTTCCAGCTAATTTTACCCTCTAGGCCTTTAGCCCCTTCTTCCCATGAAATAAGGTACAAATCCCTTCTCAGGTCAGTGTACCCAAAATTCTCAAAAGGTTGGGGAGATGGAGGGAATGAAGTATGGAAAGTGAAAAGTATGACCGAGAATAGAAAATGACTCTTCAATTAACCCCCCAATAGCAACCTATTCCTAAGGGTAACCAACTTACTAGGATACAATGACACCCAACAGGTCTAAATATGGCAAAGAGCATAAATTCCAAGGAAACGCCCCAAAATCAAGAAAGATATTTTGAAACATCTTCAAATGCTTCAAATATCATAGTGACACTTACCATGATACCTGGACTCTTTACCTCATGGAGCAAGACCCATTTCCTTTTAGGACTAGGCAGGTGTGGTGGACGTTGTTGTTGGTGATGTGTAGAATGTAGCAATGAAAAGAAGGGCCCTCCGGGGCTATGCCTTTCCCATCCATCTCTTGAAACTCCATGTGTGATTCAAAATGGATCTAGGAAGGCCAAAATTTCAAATTTCTCAGAATCAGACGAAACCATCTCCATTGTGTAGTCTTGTCATGCCAATTCTGACAATATGTTTTTTCCGAAAATGGACACCGTATTCGAAAGTGATCGTGTTCTGAAATTTTTCCCAAACATGAAAAAAAATTCAAAGTCAGCTGTCAGAGGTTGTATTGTTGATGTCAATAGTACATCAGCAAGATAGGGTAGATGATGTCAGCATGATGTCATGATGACATCATCATGCTGATGTGATAGCACCAGGAGGTGACACATGTCTGAAAGATTTGGCATTTCCAGGGTTGAGTTGGCACGGTACAGATTTGACACATGGACTATACGGATGCTAATGTGGAAGTTTGTATGACTTTGTGGCCCAGTGACAATCCAAAATGTGGCAGTATGGATGACATGCTGGTAGTGACGTGGCCCAGTGACAGGTTGACGTGTGGCAGTGAGGTGGCATATGGAGCTCACTGTGCAGGTTGATTGGGTAGGTGACTCAGCTGTATAGACCAATCATAGGGTGGCATGTGGCCCAATAATAGGGCACGATGTGGCACCCTGGATGAGGCCAATGAGGGTTGGTTCAAAAAAAATTTGCACTCTGTCGAGCTCAAACCCCCAACCTCCAAGCACGCCAAGACTTAATGTTGGCACAAGGGCAGACCCAAGGTTCAACTCTAACAGTGCACCAAAAAACCCTAACTATTGGCCCTTTCGGCAACACCTACAAAGCAAATGCAGTCTCACCCGAAGTAGCAAGAGGGAGTTGCAAGACACAGGTCTCTACAACCAGAGGAAATGCAATGTGAATCCAGGACAACTACACACAACAATCTAGATATTCTTAACCACTACTACGCCTACTTCATGTGGGTATACCTCTTATCTAACACCACAACACAATAATAGTATAACAGATGACAAATAACATAACATCAATCACACAGAACAACAAGATATACGCGGTTCACCCTCTCCCTAGGGCTACGTCCACACAATTGTGTTTCTTGATATATTAAATGGAAACATACAGTTCTATCTGCACACTTACCTTGCATATCTATCTCTCTTCTCTCCCTTTCTCTCCCCCCCTGCGCACCCAGTTGTAGGGTTCATCTTCGCACCCAGCTGAAGATCCAGAATACAAGAACGCTCTTACACATAATACTTTTCTTACACAACAATAATAATCACTCCACATAAAAAACAACCCTTCCTCACTCCTCTCGATCTTTATTTATACATTACAATGACTCTCAGACAACCTTAGACCGAGGTCTAAGTGTCAAAATCCTAAATTCCAAAACCCTAGGTCCCACGCAACTTGTATCTTAAGGGATTTGCCAGCCTATTCTTCCTTCTTTCCCATAAGGTGCTCCAAAGCACTTGTTGATGTCTTTTCCCTCTTTCTAGGTTGTCCACAATACATCTTCTTTGTTGATCTATCTTCATTGTTCTTCTCTTCCAATGGCTAGCTTTCCCTTACTTTGCTCCTTCTTTTATTCTTCTTTAACCACTTTGACCCCGCCTTGGTTTGTGTGCCTTCCGTGCAATTTGTACTTTTCCTTTCTTCCTTAATATTCGCTTCCTTACCTAACCAAGGGCCAACAAGACCCCAACACTCGCATGCGACTCGTCCCGAGTCAATGCAGGTTTGAACCTTATGTATTACTTCGATTGCTAACTGCACGGAGTAGCCTGTGCTTTCTTCTTTGTCCCTCCCTATTTTGTGCAGACTATCTTTTTTGTGTATGGTGCCCAGTTTCAACTGCAACTGGTACCTAGAACCTTCTTCCTCTGCTTTTACTGAGAGTTGTGAGGCAACTGGTTGTCATAATACAATTTCAACCAACTCCCATTTACTAAACCTTCCTTCCATTCTCCATTCAGGGTCTTCAACTGCGCAGCTCCACCTTCTATAACATAGGCAAACTCATATGGCCCAAGACAATGTGTCCTGAACTTCCCTGGATGCTTCATGAACTTGTTGTCATATACCAATACTAGATCTCCTTGCTTAAATGCTTTCTTTTTTATATGTCTTTCATGGTAGGCCTTTTCTCGTTCCTTCTGTACCTACTGATGAAATCCTACAATAGACATGTCTTCCTCTAGTTCTACCAAATGCGCAAGCCTAGCTTCAACAATGCCAATGTCATCCATATCTGTAAATGTTGCAATTCTTAAACTAGGAACCAAGTATTCCATAGGTACGAGCTTCCAAGCCATAAACTAACTTAAAGGGAGTGTGCATTGTCAACTTTTTGCAAGTGGTTTGATAATCCCATAACACTGTTGGCACTCTCAAATCCCAATCTTCTCTGTTCACACTACAAATATTTGTCAGCGCAATCTACAAGATCTTATTGAAAGCTTCGACTGTACCATTTGCTTGTGGGTGGTAGGGTGTGCTCTTCTGATGGTGGACTTCAAATTCTTGAGTAAAGGCTTCAATAGTTTTATTAATAAACTAAGTACCTTGATCGCTCATAAGGATCTTTTGGCATCCAAATGTGGTTATTATATCATCAAATATAAATCATGAAGCTATAGTTGCACTACAGTCCTTAACTTCTCTTGCTTCTGCCCATCTGGTCAAATACTTTGTCGCAATGATGATGTATCGATCTGCTGTGTGCTTTCCTTGTGGGTTAATAGGTCCCACAAAATGAATATCCCATTTCTCAAATGCATGTAAAGTTAGTTGAGGTGCTAAAGGCATCTCATCTCTTCTGGAGGTTTTCTTGACTCTTTGGCATATATCGCAGGCTTTGTAGTATTCCTTAGCATCTTTGTGTAAAGTGGTCCACCAGAGGCCATCTCTAAGAACCTTCTGCATTGTTTCTTTCCTTGCATAATGTCTTCCTGCGATGCCTTCATGTGCTTCTTCCAGAATCAGTGTTCTTTCTTCCTCCATAACACATCTCCTCAAGATCTCATCAAGTCCCATCTTATATAGTTCTCTAGCTATAAGTGAAAAAATTGCAACATGAACTACTAGTTGTTTCTTCTAAATGAGTATATATTCGCAAGGTGTCATTCCTGTGGACAGGAACTAAACTATCTCGGTGAAGTGATCATCAAATTTTCTGATGGCCAGCAACTATGCATCTGGTAGTGTATCCTCCAAACCGGTAGGTTCCTCTCCATGTTCTAACCTAGACAAGTGGTCAGGTCCCTTGTTCATTCTCCCTGGCTTGACCACAATCTCAAAATCATATTCTTGGAATAACAATAGTCATATGCATATTCTTCCCCCCAACACCAGCTTGTTGACTAAGTATTTCAATGCAGAATGATCATTAAGAATCTTAAAATGTCCTCCCAACAAGTAGTG
Source organism: Picea sitchensis (assembly GCA_010110895.2). Lineage (NCBI taxonomy): Eukaryota > Viridiplantae > Streptophyta > Pinopsida > Pinales > Pinaceae > Picea > Picea sitchensis. Next base: position 82,754 of record SNQJ01S0003290.1, on the reverse strand, counting down.
TCTAAACTTTTGCAGCGCATATCCCATAGCTAAACCTTCTTTTTCAGTAGTAGTGTAATTTATCTCACTGTAGATAGCTTCCTGCTAGAAAAGGCTAGATGGTGGTCAATATCTCCTACTCCTGGTTGCGCTAACACTGCTTCTATGCAATAGATGAAGCATCGACATGAACATGGAATTCCTTACTCCAATCTGGGAAAACCAGAATAGGCGCAGTGACCATTTTCTCCTTTAGTGTGTCGAAGCTCTGTTGACATTCCTCTAACCATTGAAACTAACGATCTTTCTTTAAAATCTTTTCCATGGGTGTTCTTATCTGTGCATAGCCCTTGATAAAATTTCTGTGGTATCTAGTATGTCCCAGCGCAGTGCACAACTGTCTAACTGAAGTAGGAGGAGGTAGATCAACAATGATGGCAATTTTGGAGAGATCCACCAACAGCCTATGCTTATATACAATGTTTCCCAATAATACTCCAAAAGGTGAAAGGAATATGCACTTCTTCAGGGTCAGAGCAATATGACATTGCCTACACTTATCCAACATTAGCCTCAAACATTCAATATGAATTTTCAATAAGCTAAAAATAGTGCAATCATCAAAATATGCTTCCAAAAATTTATGTAAAAATTCCTTGAATGATTCAACCACCACCCTGGAAAATATGGCTATTGCATTATTCAATATAAAAGGCATCATAGTGTACTGGAAAGAACCCTATTCTGTTGCAAATGTGGTCTTATGTTTGTCTTCCTTAGCAATCATGATCTGGTGATAACCTGAAAATCCATCTGTAAAGGAGTAAACTTCATGTCCTCCTACATTATCTAACACTTCATCAGTAAATGGTGTAGGGAATGGATCATGTAAACATGCATAATTCATTTTCCTTAAATCTAAAAAGATTATGATCTCTCCTGACTTTTTATCCTGGACCACCATAGGGCTGATCCATTGGGATTCTTCAACAGGTTCTATGATTCTTGCTTCCAACATTCTCTCCAATTCAATCCTAGTTGTCTGCTTATACTTGGGATTCAGTCTGTAGGGTCTCCACTTGACTGGCCTTGCATCTGGTTTCAAAGGGATCTTCATTTCTCCCATAGGCCCTTTAATGCCCTTCATATCTGTGAACTTGGTTGGAAACAAGTCCTGATATTCATGCAGTAATTATCTAATCTTATCAATAGTGGCATCATCCCAATAATCTCCAACGTTGGCCAACTTAGGTGCTTGCTCTATTCCAATATTAACTTTATTGATTTTAATTGGTTGTCCAATGAAAGGTAGTTCAATCATTGGGCCTTCTATGTCTCTTTGTCCTTCAGTTTCTACGATGTTCACATTCCTAGGATCTTCATCTTCATCAGCATTGATATTGTAAAAACCCTATAATTTCTAAAGACGTACAGTCCATGCATCTTCTTCTTGCTCCAAAGGGAGGTTAGGTGCCTCCTCAAAGACTTTTTGTCTTACAACTTGTAAATCCTGATCTATTGTGGGGTACTGACTTTCAAATAAGAATGTAGCTGTAAAGTTTCGAGCCATACCGTACCAATCTGAAGTGGTGAGGCGCACTTCTGCTTGAAGATACCAATTGATAAGTGTGGTCTCCAAAGTGTTAACGAACTTATTCACCCATTGTTCTTTAGGAATGTTGCTCCAAGCCTCCTCACAACTCCGCACATAGTCCTTCGGAAAGCTCTAACCTGTGTATCAAACTTCGCACCCTTTGACTTGGTCTGAAAAGTGCACTGTCATCAAAGTGCGACATTGTACCCACTTCGCAATGTTCTTGTGTGTTCCCCACCATCGTGATGGCATTTCTTTCAAGGCTTCATCCAGTGCCAACAGCCTCTGTTGTACTGGTACAATTTCTTCAAATTCCAATAATAATGTTTCCAAATGATTTAATCCATCAAATGTGGGAAAATTACTTACTTATGTGCCAATCCAATGAACTTCCCTTGTTAATCTGGCACACCTCCGCACAGAAACTTCATACATTCTATTATGTTAGTTCTCCAGTGCTTCCTCTAAATCTGATGAGCATGCACTTTCACTTCGCCAACTTAAATTTCCATCCATCGTAGGATTAATGTAATCATGTTGTCTTGTTGTCAATTTATATATATTCTCTAGTTCATAATCACAGTATTCTTCTCTTATGGGTTATGTGTATCTGCGACCTTCATCAGGATCAAGAGGTGCAATGACCCTAAGGCCATCACCTTCAAATTTCATTCTTCTCTTTTTTAAGTCAACAAAAGTCGAATTGTTGAAAGCCTAATCAATGCCCAACAAAGCAGAATAAGGACAACTATCATCAACTATCTCAATCACTTTAAAGTCTAAAAACCTCCTTACCTCATCAATGTACATAGGGACATGCACCATTCTTCCAAAGGGGCTTATTTCCTGCTGATTAGCCATCCTGAGCATGATAGGAGAGTAAATCAACTTAGGTTTTCCCATCAGTGCCTAGGTCTTCTTTGTCATAACATTGAATTATGATCCCAAGTCGAGGACCACATAATCTATGTCATAGTCTCCAATCTAATCATTAAGGTGTAGTTCCTTGTTTGTCCTTCTCTTTCTAGATACTTTATGGACTGCTTTATTCAACAAAGGATCTACCCTTCCTATCTCATACTGTTTGATCAAGTGTTTTAGTTCTTGCACAACTCTTTCATCCTTAATCAAATTAATGAAAGTATATAAGAAATCCATAATATTTCTTACCTCTTTTCCTTCTCCAGGTGAGGCAAACCGATCGAACACTAGAGGCATTCCACATTCTCTCACTTATGGTTGTGCCTTAGATGAAGAAGCTTGTCCTTCTACAAATTCTTCCCTTGCTTCCTCAAATGTATGCCTCTCTCTCTTTGGGTCAAATAGTTGTGCCTTCTCTAGAGCTCTTCTAATCCTTGATCCCTCTACAGTCTTTCCTAGAGTCACTCTGTCTTCTCCTATAACAATGCCTCCTCTAGTGATAACAATGACTCTAGGTTCCTCTCCACAAGGTTTTACTGATATTAATTGTACTTGATGGCTTCATCCTCGTCTCTCCTAGAGTTTGGCTAACAACACTAGACAATCTTCAATAACATGTTCAAATGAGTTGCAGTAGCTTCAAGTGGTACAAGGGTTCTAATAGTCCCTTGCCAAGCGACCTGGATGGGTGCAGTTATTACAAATAATTTGACCTCAACCTCGACCCATGCCTCCTCCTCGTCCTCTTCCTATGAATCCACCACGAGTGTTGAATTTTCCTCTTTCTGGAGACTTAAACTGTGTACCATTTCCCTCATGTTGCATCTCTCCTTGAATCCTAGATGTATCCCTTGACCTTTCATGCAAGAGGTCATAAGTCCTACAGTCCTTCTCGTCATGCCCCACAGATTTACAGAATGTGTAGTAAAGGTTGGTAGGTGTCTGGACATATTTTTGCATGTAATAACATTCACTAGGGCAATGTCTATTTCTACATACCTCGCACCAAGGTAGAGTGACCTGCTTCAAAGGGCTTGGAGCTCTAGAGGCCAAGTACTCATTAAATAGGGGATAATGCTCCTTTGCATGGCCCTCTGATTTACATCTGATACACCAAATATCTTCTCTTTTATCTTTTCCCTTTTATTTATTCATATCTTCAACCTGCAAAGATAAGATAGTTAGCTGACTCAGAATTTGACTCATACCTGAGATGGATTCTCCCATAGGGGTTGATTCTAGTTTCATGGTGATCTCTAGTGCCTCAGCCTGTGAAGTGACCTTCTGTTGCATTAGTGGAACTCTGATGTGTGGTAAGAGGGCAGCAATGAACCATTCCTTGTTCTGCTCGTCTGGAATCTCAAAACTCAACCGACCCGTCAAGGTTTTAAACCTTTGATCAAACTCCCAAACAGGTTCAACTACTCTCTACTTGATTAATTTCAGTTATGTAATTCACTGTGACTCCGACTTGGGTTTCTTGAATTCTGCACTCAACATCATCTTGATATCGTTCAGCGGTTTAGGTTGTACAATTCCTTTAACAAACTTCATATACCATCTCAGTGTGCAGTCTCTCAAGGTAGTATTAAACTGAGCTCTCTTAACATCTTCGCCACTGACTTTCTTAATACTCCTTACGGCTTCGCATAAGAACCAGTGTTGATCAGAATCTTCAGATCTATCTCCTCTAAATATAGGTAACCTCATTTCATCTGCCATAGATCTTCCTAGGTTTCTTGACTGATTATGTACTGAACTACTGGTAACAGTGCTCTGAGTGCTCTGATAACTTTGACTACTCTAGTTACTTAATGTTGCTAAAACAACAGGAGGATTAATAGTAATTACTTCAACAGTCGACGCAGTTCCTAAAGTCTTTGACTCTTCTCGGAGAGGTTCTTCAATCTTCCCTTCCTCTTCCCTAGCGGAATATGAACATTCCTCATTCAATAACTCATCTTCTTCTCCATTGTAGAACCCTTCGTCCTGTGCCAGTGGCTCGTGACTCTTCTCAAACAGGGTCACCAGAGGGACCTCTCTTAATGCTCTCCTCCTATGTGTGTGTCCAACCTCTATGTCACTATCATTTTATGAGTTCTTGAACATTATCTTTTCAATCCAACCAATTACTGTATCTTCAGGATGTTCTTCTCATGCAATAGCATCTTGATCTTCAACTTCAAAAATTGTAGGAACTTCCCTCTAGGTCCCTTAAAGAAGTACCTCTCTGCCTAACTATACGATTCAACTCTATCAATAGAAAATTCAGTAATATACCCTCCAATAGTGCTATCAAACCAGATATCTACTGCTCTTGACATGGTATTATCAACTCTCTTTCCCTTCTTGATCATCGTCGACGTCCAAACCACAGGTGGTCTAGATCTGATTTCAAACTGGGTAACTACTAATCTAGCTAACCACTCGTATAGCTCCTTATGAACTCCTCCAAAGAAAATATCGTGTATATCAGTAAATATATACCTTCCCAACCAATCATCTGTACTAAGGCTAGGGTTCTTATTATGAGCTTTGGAGAAGTCCCTCTCTTGTTCTTCTATCTGATTTTGAATCTCTGTCTTTGATGAAAACCACCTTGGCATTCCCTCAAGAAGATCCTAGTCCTGGCAACAAAACCATTTGTTGGCACAGGGGCAAACCCAGGGTTCAACTCTAACAGGGCACCAAAAAACCCTAACTATTGTCCCTTTCGGCAACACCTACGAAGTAGATGCAGTATCACCTGAAGTAGCAATAGGGGGTTGCAGGACACAGGTGTCTACAACCAGAGGAAATGCAAAGTGAATCCAAGGCAACCACACACAACAATCTAGATACTCTTAACTAGTACTACGCTTACTTCTCACGGGTATACCTCTGATCTAACACCACAACATAATAACAATATAAAAAATGAAAAATAACACAACATCAATCACACAGAACAACAAGATATACGTGGTTCACCCTCTCCCTAGGGATACGTCCACATAACTGTGTTTCTTGATATATTAAATGTAAACATACATTTCTATCTATGC
>SNQJ01S0003290.1:54893-76650 GCA_010110895.2 Picea sitchensis | reverse complement strand
GACACAATACGTTTCTCACACAACAACAATAATCACTCCACATCAACAACAACCCTTCCTTACTCCTCTAGATCTTTATTTATACATTACAATGACTCTTGGACAACCTTAGACCGAAGTCTAAGTGTCAAAACTGTAAATGCCAAAACCCTAGGTGTCAAAACCCTAAGTTCCACGCAACCTGTATCTTAAGGGATTCACCAACCTATTCTTCCTTCTTTTCCGCAAGGTGCTCCAAAGCAGTCGTTGATGTATTTTCCCGCTTGTTGAGTTGTCCACAATCCATCTTCTTTGTTGATCTGTCTTCCTTGATCTTCTCTTCCAATGGCTAGCTTTCCCTTACTTCGCTCCTTCTTTTCTGCTTCTTTAACCATTCGACCCCTCCTTGTTTTATGTGCCTTCTATGCAGTTCGTACTTCTCCTTTCTTCCTTAATCTTTGCTTCCTTACCTAACCAAGGGCCAACACTTAAACACCATGCACTGATCGGTCGAGCATGTTTATTACTTGTTTATACACGTGGAAGAGTAATATTTAAAGTTGTTTTGGCACAGATTTGGGGGATAAGCCCCAGTTGGCAGGGACTAGCCACTGACCAAGGAAAGGTTACAACCTTCCATGTGACAAGGGATCTGAAGGACTAGGGTGCCAAGAACTTAGAGCGTGGCCACATGGCCCATGCATATGACCTGGAGCATAAAAGACTAGGGCGCTAGCGCCTAGCGCGTGGCAATATAACACTGCCACATGACCAGGGGCCCGAAGGAAGGGGGCGCACATGCCAATATTTTCCCAAATATGGGTTTTTAAACCATATAATAATTTTTTTTATGATTTTGAGCCTGATATTAATGGATTTTTGCCTAGTTTTGGGGGATTTTGAGGCCAGATCTTGGGAGGAAGTTGGGATAGGATCCCCAAATCAAAATCTATATAAACCAGAGGTTTTTGAAAATCCAAGGAGGTTTATAACAACCAAATGTTGAAGAGTTTGTGAAGTCCAAGCCATTTTTATGTAGGGAATCCATTGAGGAAACGAACTTTGGAGGCCATTTCCGAGAGCTATGCTCAGCCTTTTTCAATTCCTTTAGTTGTGTTGGATTCTTGAGGTTGAGAAGAACATGGAAAAACCAGTTTTTAATCCATTTGATGTACTTATGATGTATTTTTGAAGCATTGGAGATTAATAAGAAAGCCTCCCCCACTGTGACAAAGGCCCGGAGGCATAGGCAACTTTGCCGAACTTCGTTAACAATCTTGGCATTATGTTTTGTTGTTCTTAGTGTTTATTTTTTGTTCTACATTATTTATGATGGCTGCAACATTATTTCATTAAATCTTATTATTCTCTTAATTCCTAAGTGGTAAATCAACTCATGCATAAACTTAATCATAGTCTTTAAAAGATCATTTTCGGATCAAGTGGTATCAGAGCAAGTTGATAGTTGGTTGTTTGAGTTTGCATGATTACCAGGGAAAAGCTAATTCATGGTGAATGAGAGCTTGTAGAAGGAGATATTGAGATTGGATCAAGAAAGAGGACATCTCAAAGTGAGAAGATGGCATCGGAAGAAGGACTTTCTCAAAATGAAAGAGAGTTTCAAAGAACTTTCTTTGCCATGTCGGAGATGGTAAAAGTGTTGTATGATGATTAATTGGAATGAAAGAGACATTTTCAAGGAGAATCTTCAAAGAAAGACAAAAGTGAATAAGGAGATGACCCTCCTAAACCTCCTTCATCCCCATCTTCTTCTTATTCAAGTACAAGTTTGAATACTACTTCTGCAAGAAAACATTCTCATAAACATAATCATGACATGTCATTAGTTAAAATTGATGTGAAATTCGAATTGCCCATGTATAATGGAGAATTCAATGCTGAGAAGCTTGATAATTGGGTCAAACAGATGGAGTTATATTACAGTGTGCAACAAATCAATTATGAGGCAACCAAGATCAAATTGGCATCGCTTTGTCTTGCAGGCACATCATTCATCCGGTGGCAGAGTAAGTTGCAACATGTTACTCAACAAATTGGTAATGTATTTACATCATGGCAAGATTTTATTTTTGCACTTAGAAAAAAATTATATCCTTTAGGGTATAAGGAGAAGGCTTTAATTGAATGGAAAAGTCTTAAATTAAAGAAAGGACAATCGGTGCAAGAATACATAGATGAATTTCGTAAAATGGCTTTGATGTTAGATATTCTATTGCATACACAAGAAACTCTTATGAAGTATATAGGAGGTTTTCCTGCACATATTCGTAATAAAATATTCATGTTTGGACCTACTAATATTGATGAGGTTTATGTCCAAGCAACGTATATTGAAGCAGGGAAAATTGGAGTTGGTCTATCAGGGGAATCATCTTCAAAGAAAGAAGGCAAAGGAAAAGGGAATGGGAAGAAAGAAAACTCAGCGACAGTGAAGGAAGAGAATCTCTCTTGCAAGCATTGCAAGAAAAAGGGCATGATGATGAGCATTGTTGGAAATTACACCCAGAGAAAAAACCAAAGTGGTTCAAAGAGAGGAAAGGGAGGCAAAAAGTTGCAACAACAGCATGACCAACATACTTGGGATATGATTCAGGTGATGAGACTAAGATCACAACAGTTGGTTTGTTAGGTAAAATTGGTGATGGTTTTGATTCAAGAAGTAAATTGTTTCATATAAGGGCCATTATGAAACATACCAAGATCGACACATTGATAGATAGCGGATCTCAATCTAACTTAATTTCAGAAGAAGTGGTTAAGAAATTGGGATTAAAAACTAAGATGCATCACAAACCCTATTCACTAAATTGGATAAGAAAAGATCACAAATTTCTCATAACAAAGAAATGTATCATAAAGTTTGCAATTACATCTAAGTATGTGGATGAAGTAATATGTGATGTGGTGCCACTAGAAAAATGTGGAATTTTCTTAGGTAGCCCTTATTTATATGATCTCAAAGAAATATTCTACAAGGAACATAATCAATATCACTTGTTTAACAAGGGAACTGAATATGTTGTACATGCCCATCATATAAAAACAATGGAACAATTAAACAAGTGATATTGATTATGTTCCTTGTAGAATATTTCTTTGAGATCATATAAATAAGGGCTACCTAAGAAAATTCCACATTTTTCAATGGAACAATTAAACAAGGTAGCTTATGCAAGCAATACACCTATAATTGTCCCAAGTAAAGCAGTTGATATTAAGCATGAACATGATATGGTTTTAGGATGTGAGTTAAATCATACTTTGCTTCAAGATAAATTAATGTCGTCCAAGCTCGTCAAACATATTAGTTCATTTGCAGTCATATTTCTGATATTATCGCTACTAATGTTTTCTACATGGATGGTAGTGGATTCAATAAGATGTGAACGAGTTCAAATGGATAACAATATGCTTTTAGTTGTCATGGTTATTATGTAATTGATTATGATGCGACAGGTGCATAGGATAGAGTTTAAAGATAAAGGACAAGTGGGGAGGCCTATCCCACACTTGATGTCTGGTTAATATCCTTTTGGAGGACCAAAAGGTATTAGTGGGGAGGAATGATCAAAAATTGATCCAGGAAGGCCAAAATTTCAAATTATCAAACTTGGAATAAACCAACGCCATCGCGTAGGGCTCGTCGTGTCGATTTTGGTAGTATGTTTTTTTTTCAAAAATGGACACCATATGCAAACGTTATTACGTTCTGAACTTTTTCCCAAACAAGGAAATAAAAGTCAAAGTCAACAGTCAAAGGTCGTACTGCTGACTTCAACATGACAGGGAAGATGACATCAGCATGACATCATGATGATGTCAACATGTTGACGTGGAAACACTAGGAGGTGACACGTGTCAAGCAGATTTGGCGTTTTCAGGGATGAGTTGGCATGATATTGATTCAACACATGGACTGTACGGATGCTGGCAGTCCATATGATGATGTGGCCCAGTGAAAATATGACATGTGGTAGTAAGGATGACACGCTGGCAGTGATGCAGCCCAATGATAGGTTGATGTGTGGCAGTGAGGTGTCGTACGGAGCTGACTGTGCAGGTTGACTAGGCAAGTGACTCGGTTGTATAGACCAATCACAGGGTGACACATGGCACCTTGGATGCCGCCAGTGAGGGCCGGTTCAAAAATTTGTTGCACTCCATTGGGTTCAAACCCATGACCTCTGGGTATGCCAAGACTTAACCACCATGCATTGACCTGTCGAGCGCGTTTTTTACTTGTTTATACATGTGGCAGAGTAATATTTAAAGTGTTTTTGGCATGCATTTGGGCGATAAGCCTCGGTCAGTGGGGGTTATATGTTGACCAAGGAACAATTACAACCTTCCATGCAGCCAGGGATCCGAAGGAATAGGGTGTCGAGAACTTATAGCGAGGCCATATGGTCCATGCATATGACCTAGAGCATGGAGGACTAGGGCGCCAAAGCCTAGCGTGTGGCCATATGGCACTGCCACATGACCAAGGGCCCAAAGGAAGAGGGTGTGCACACCAATATTTTCCCAAATATGGGTTTTTAAATCATATAATAACATTTTTTAATGATTTTAGGCCTGATATTAATGGAGTTTTGCCCAGTTTTGGGGGATTTTGAGCCCTTTTTTAGGCTAGATCTTGGGAGGAAGTTGGGATACAATCCCCAACTCAAAATATATGTAAACTAGAGGTTTTTGACAGTCCAAGGAGGTTTATAACAACATAATGTTGAATATTTTGTGAAGTCCAAGCCATTTTTATGCAAGGAATCCATTGAGGAAGTGTAATATACCAAATATAAAAAATATGCAGAACAGAAATAAAATACTAGAAATGGGAGAATAATAGCAATATAACCAGAACAATCACCACAATAACACTGTAATGATATATGAATAACAACAAAAATAGCACTTTGATTTTGAGAGCAATGTTCACAGGCCTCTTCGAGGGAGCAACCTCCAGTTGAGCAGAGCTCTATTACAATAATATCCGAGCTAGGGTTCTCATACCCTCAACTCCTATTTATACTAAATATGTCTATCAAAAGAAGCATCTAGGGGAAGATCCTTCTAGAAGCGGAAGCTTCTATTAGGTCTTCTTACATTCAACTTATTCTGTTTTATTGAAAGGCCTTATTAATATTGAACTTTATTACATCCAAATATATTGTTCTACCTATGTGTGGGCTAGGACCCTAACATGTCTGCCCCCTTAAAAATAGCCTTGTCCTTAAGGCTTGAGATGTGGAAATTGTTGCAGAATGGTAGTTGGTTCCCAAGTGGCATCTGCTGGAGTTGTATCTTTCCACTAGACTAACACTTCCTTGGTGGTTCTCTGACGCAGGTGACGCTCACGTTGGTCAAAAACTTCTTGTGGTTGTAGCCAAATGGATCATTCTTCGTCTAACTTGGGAAGGTTGGTTTGAATTTGGCACTTAGTTCCAATCACCTTCTTTAAGCATGAAACATGAAAAATAGGATGTAGCTTAGAATGACTGGGCAAAGCTAACTGATAGGCCACCTTTCCCACATGCTTGAGAATGGTATAAGGACCATAAAATTTGGGTGCTAACTTCTGACAATGCTTGGCCTTGAGGGAATTTTTCTTGTAAGCTTGCATTCAAAGAAACACCTAATCCCCTTCTACAAATTGACGTTCAAAGCAAACTTGATATGCTTGTTTCTTCGTGTGATTATGTGCCAAGACCAAATTCTCTTTCAGGGTACGAAGAATAGTCTCTCTAACTGTAAGTGTTTGGTCAACCGCCTAGACCTTCGAGACACTAGGTAAGTATGAGAGAACTGAAGGTGGATTTTTCCCATATACTGCTTCAAAAGGAGTCATGCGTGTAGCTGTATGGTATGAAGTGTTGTACCACCATTCAGCTAGGGGTAACCATTAAGCCCACTGATTTTGATTTTCTGAGGTAAAAAACCTCAAATATGTTTCCAAACACTTGTTGACAACTTCTCTTTGACCATCAGTCCTAGGATGATAAGTTGTCTTGAGATGCAATTGGGTGCCTTGTAGCTTGAACAATTCTTGCCAAAAATTGTTGGTGAAAGTTGGGTCGTGATCAGAAACAATAGATTGTGGCATGCCATGAAGCTTGAAGACCTGATCCATGAAAAGTTGAGCCACTGTGGATGTTGTAAATGGGTGTTGAAGAGCACAGAAATGAGAATAATTGGAAAGGCAATCAACAACTACCATGATGACTAATTTATTTCTTGATTTGAGTAAGCCCCTAATAAAATCCATAGAGATATCCCTCCAAATAGCAGGTGGAATCAGAATCGGTTGTAGTGTTCCCAGAGATTTGATGGTTTTTCCCTTAGTGCGTTGGCACACATCACATTCAATGACAAAATTGTGAATGTCTTGTTTCATTCCATCTCAGAAAAAAGAGCGTTTGACCCTGTCATAGGTTTTGGTAAACCCGGAGTGCCTAACTGTGGGTGTAGCATGAAGCTCAGAAAGTATTATGGATTTAAGTTTTGATTGTTTACTTAAATACAAATGGCCTTTGTATTGAAGCTAATCATGGATCCAAGAGTACCCTGGGGAAGCTGGAGCATTAGATTGCAATTGTTGCATTAGTTGTGAACTTTTGGGATCTTGGAGCCAATATGGTACAATGAAGGAAAGAGAAAAAAGGGATCCTTCATCTTCATATTTTTGGGAAAGTGCATCCACAACCACATTGTCTTTTCCTTTCCTGTAAATGATCTCATAATCATATCCAAAGAGATTGGTCACCCACTTTTGTTGCTCTGGGGAGGAAATGCATTGTTCCAGAAAATACTTGAGGCTTTGATGGTCTGTCTTAATTTAGAAGCATTGCCCCAATAGATAAGGGCGCCACAGATAAACGACAAAATAGGCAACATTTCCTTTTCATAGATTGATTTGCCCAGGTTTCTTTCAGATAGTTGCTTTTTGGTAAAGGCCAAAGGTCAACCCTCTTGCATAAGGACAACACCAATTCCTTTCCCTGAAGCATCACATTCCAAGACAAAGGTATTTGTGAAATCAGGAAGGACCAGGACTTGAGTGGTGCACATGGCCATCTTCAAGGTTTGAAAAGCTTGAGCAGCTGTTGGAGTCCAAGTGAAAGAGTTATTTTTTAGGAGTGCAGTGAGAGGTGTTGTAATCTTTCCATAATTCTTAACAAACTTGCAATAATAACCTGTTAAGCCTAGAAATCCATGTAAGCTTTTAAGGTTCTTTGGGTGAGGCCAGTCTTGCATAGCTTCAATATTTTTAGGATCCACCCTAATGCCATCCTTGCCAACTAGATGACCCAAGTACTCGACTTCTGAGGCACCAAAAGCACATTTAGACTGTTTGAGGAAAATTTGGTGTTGAGAGAGTAGATGGAGAAATCGATCCACATGGGTAAGATGGTCTATCCAGAATTTTCTATAGATGAGGATATCATCAAATAAAACTAAGAAAAAACGATGGAGAAAAGGATGGAAGACATAATTCATGAGGCTTTGGAAGGTGGAGAGGGCATTACACAAGCCAAAGGGCATGACCAAAAACTCATAGTGGCCCTCATGATTTCTAAAGGCAGTCTTGGGAATGTCTGTCTCTTTCATACGTATTTGGTGGTAGCTAGAACGAAGATCAAGTTTAGTAAAGAACTCGGCGCCACTCAATTCATCCAATAGGTCATCAATGACAAGAATGGTAATTTTGTCTTTAATGGTAAGTTTGTTGAGGGCACGGAAGTTATTACACATTCGCCAAGAAGCTTCTTTCTTTAGGACTATGACCAAAGGAGAAGAATAGGGGCTCATACTAGGGTGGATAATGCCTGCGTTAAGGAGTTACTGGATCATTTTCTCAATTTCATTTTTTGGGGAAAAGGGGTGACGATACGGACAGATATTGGGAGGAAGGCTTCCTGGTACAAGGGGAATGGAATGATCATGAACACCACAGGAAGGAGGGAGTCCTTAGAGGGTGGAAAAGACCACTTGATGTTTAGAAAGGATGGATTGGAGGTCTTGCGGCACCGAGGGTGTCTATGTTGCTTGTATGGCATGGAGTTGGGAAATAACACTAGAATGACCTTTTTTGAGAAGCTTTTCCATGCGATGGGAACTAATGATCTCAGGTGAACCGATGGTGATGCCTTGGAACTTATATTGTTGGCCCTCCTAGTCGAATTGCATGGTTAATTCCTTAAAATCCATGAGAATGGGACCCAAAGTCCTTAGCCGATCTGCACCCAACACAATGTCACAACCACCCATGTCGATAGAAAACATATGGGATTTCAAGTGGTAGTCACCAATTTGGAGACGCACATTTTCACAACACCCTCCACATTTCATGGAGCCATCGTTGGCAATCATGATTTGGAAATTATTGATGGCATGGATGTAGCAATGAGTTTCTTGGGAAATGCAGCGATGAATAAAAATATGGGTGCTTCCACTATGAACCAGAATGATGACCTTCTTATGCTTGATGTAACCGATTAGCTTGAGGGTTTGGGGAGCAAAGAAGCTAGTGAGAGCAGTGAGGGAAATGACTGGTTCTACTTCGGGAGGGTCTGAGGGAGGGGTTATGTCAGTTGTTTCAAGTGACTCAGATACAAGGGGAGTTTCAACATCCTCTTCTGAAATATCCTCTGATATGGCCATAAAAATATTTTGTTCCTTACACTTGTGGCCCAGGAAGTATTTGTTATCACAATTATAACAAAGGCCTTTGAGTTAGCATTCAGTCATTTCAGCCCTGGTCAATTTTTGGATCTTTAGTGGAGCGAAGGGAGTAGTGGAATTTACAGGTTTAGTGCGAGGGATAAAGTTGGGTTTTTGGTTTTGAGAAGATACAACTTGTTGTGCTTATTTAGCTATTTTAGTAGCCTCCACCCAACTTTGAGGCCGAGCCATGAGGACATGGGCCCAAATCTCATATTTGAGGCCACTGATAAAACACTCGGAAAAAGGCATCAGACATGTCCTCTGTACGAAAAGACAGGCGCTCAAAAGAAGCTATAAAGTCTTCCATTGTTCCTGATTGTTTCAACTTTGTCAAACAGCCCAAATGGTTGGTGTTAGTGTCAAAGTGTTCATAAATCTCTGCCACAAATTGTGTCCAAGCAATATACCCTTGACGAGAAGTTTTTCTCCATTTCCACCATTGCCAACGTTCTTGATCGAGATGGAGAACACCGTACCAGAGTTTGGCCAAGTCATATGTAATGTCGTATAAAGAGAAATAATGTTCCATTTGGGTTACCCAACTAGTGGGATCTGAGCCATCAAATTTGGTGACATCCACCTATGGAAGGTGTAGATCACATTGAAAGTGATGGTGTTGAAAGTTAGAGGAATGTTCAACTTTAGTATCTGAAGGTGGGTCAGATAAAGGGTTATCTATAGGGATATGCATCTTGGTGCAGAGCATCAAAACAAAAGATTCAAGTTGGGTAGTCAGGTCTTGTTTGATTTCCTCTATTGAAGACTGCATGGTTGTATTTATGGAAAAAACATTGGCACTGAGTTGTTTCACTTCTTGTTGGGTCTCGATGAAATTAGATTGCAAGGTATTGAAGCAAGCTTCCAGATCTTGGCTACAGGTATGGGCCATGATGATGAGGGAACTGAAATGGGGCGGGTGGGGTCAAAAAAAATTCTAAAAAATGATATGTATGAATGTGATAAGGGCGAAGAGATGAATCCAATGGAATAGGTCTCAAATAATGGTGCAAAAATTTCCAGACATTTTTTTTAACACCTACGGAGTTATACTCCAATCTGAAGAATACTGTAGTGATGAAATTCCCAAATGCTTAACCAGGAATAAATTTGTAGTGATTTGGCAACCCGAACACAGTTGTGCGGCAATAGATCTTATATGTTTTAGTTTGTTTATGTTTTTGTCCCCAAGGTTTGGGTATTCAAGGGTTCTACGGACAAGGGTTTTCCCTGTTTTATAGCTCTCTGATATATGTGTGGGGTCCAACAGTAGTACTCGGCCCAATATCTCATGGCACTAACTAAGGAGGCTAGACCGTACCCTTTGTTGTACTACCCAACTACCCAGGTACTAGAGAGTATCTTCTCGAGTGTTGTTATCGGTGGCACTATAGCAGTCAGATGGTCGATCGATTTATCTAAATAGGGCTTTAGGTAATCTAGGTTGATCTGTACACAGGTGTTGTCTAATGCGCTACCACTCGAAGGGGTACCAATAGGGGTTACAAGGGTGGCCAACATATGTGCGCTTAAGTACCACTTGTATTTCCTGCATGTATGAATCCCTCAACCACAAGTTTATGCATGTAACGACAGATATTTGTGGCTTAAAGATGTCAGAATACGTCTCTACCCTAAAAAAAAATTAACCCACAATTTATGCAGAGGAAAGTGCTCTAATACCACTTGTAATATACCAGATATAAAAAGTATGCAGAACAGAAATAAAATGCTAGAAATGGAAGAATAACAGCAATATAACCAAAACAATCACCACAATAACACTGAAATGATATATGAATAACAACAAAAATAACACTTTGATTCTGAGAGCAATGTTCACGGGCCTCTTCCAGGGGTCAACCTCCAGTCGAGTAGAGCTCTATTACAATAATATCCCAGCTAGGGTTCTCATACCCTCGACTCCTATTTATACTAAATATGTCTATCAAAAGAAGCATCTAGAGGAAGATCCTTCTAGAAGTGGAAGATTCTATTAGGTCTACTTACATTCGACTTATTCTATTTTATTGAAAGGCCTTATTAATATTGACCTTTATTACATCCAAATATATTGTTCTACCTATGTGCGGGTTAGGACCCTAACAGGAAGCGAACTTTGGAGGCCATTTCTGAGAGCTACGCTCAGCCTTTTTCAGTGTCGTCAGTTGTGTTGGATTCTTGAGGTCGAGAATAACAATTTGAAGCATTGAATATTAATAAGAAAGCCTCCCCCACTGAGACAAAAGCCTGGAGACATAGGTTACTTTGTCGAACTCCGTTAACAATATTGGCATTATAGTTTTTCGTTCTTAGTGCTTATTTTTTGTTCTACATTCTTTATGATGGATGCAACATTCTTTCATTAAATCTAATTCTTCTCTTAATTCCTAAGTGGTAAATCAACTCATGCATAAACTTAACCAGAGTCTTTAAAAGATCATTTTTGGATCAATGTGTGATACATGTGGGCATCGAGACATGATCTCCTTAGTTACCCCTAGTTTGGGGGTAACATTTGGCTCCTACTTGGGGACATGTGCTCACCGTAGAGCACATGAGAACCTCAAAATATCTTGGTATGACCTATTCTTGCTAAAAATCAAACAAAAATATTAGCATTTATAGGGTGGTGATATCACCCTTTGGCCATATATTATAAAATCAAAATGAAAAGAAAGTATATCTAGTCTAACATATAATGATGAGCATGTAATACATACAAGGAAAGAAACAATATGAAAATGCAACTAAAGCTACACTGACATGATATTTATGGTATATACAATGGATGCAAATTCCTACCTACCTACACTTACCTGTACTTACCTGTGTGATCCAGGTGGATATTGGTGGCCACCCACCTATTCCAACTGGCTCCTCCTGTTTGTTTTTGTTCGACATGTTCTTATGTACTGCTTTGTAATAGTGGGTTCTACACTTCTGGGGCTGTTGGAAGCCCCACACATCCTCCAGGTGGATACGGGTGGCCTCTCTCCTAATCCAACTCACTTATTTTGTATGTTTTCATGTCAGCACATCTTGTTGTACTTTCGGGCCCATTTTGGGGCCCTAAACGTTGATTTTTTTGGCTCACCACACTTAAATTGTGGACAGAGTTAGATTTTGATGACAAAGTGTGTAGTTCTCTGAAATGCCTTTCCAACGGACTATTATGTGCCTAAAAAAAAGTTCATATGCAAAATTTATGACCCTAGGAAGTTGACGAACCAAATTACACCAACTTACCTATAGGGCCCACATGACTTTTGGCATTTCACCTTCTAGGGTTAGGTTTTTGGAGGTCTAGGGTTTTGGCATTCATGAGTAATATCAAAAAGTCCTATGGAGCCTCATTGTAATCCATTCTGCTCAAATGGATGTGCGTAGTAGACACATCTCTTCTCAAAGATAGCTACCACCATTCGAGCAAGTTTCGGTTCTGCAGTTTTACAATTTCAACCTATTTCATTATTTAATAAAAGACATTGTTCACTAGATATTTGTGTTATTCTCCATATCTATGTGTTTATTGTATTCAGTATGTTAATCAGTTCGTTTCGCTCCTAAATCTGGATCACTGTGTCATGTCAGGGCCCCGAAGTAGGGCTTGAGGTGGATGGCATTCAAAGGTAGCTTCAAAGCTTCTCCTTCAAGCATGGAAAGGTTGAATGAATTCATTCTCACCTCACTCACGATATTGTATGGTCCAATCCATAAGCCATCAAAATTCTTGTGCATGCTTGGATTTCCCCTTCTTTTGTCCCACAACAAGACTAGATCTACTTCCTTAAATATTTTATCATTTGCCTTGTGATCAAAAGCTCCCTTAATATTTTCCTGGTTTTGTGCCATTTGATTAAAAGTAGTCCTCCTGGATTTATCGAGTTCTACCAACTAATCGATTCTTCCCTGAAGTGCCTCTTTGTTTGTCATATATTGGTGTGAAAAATGGAGGATGGGAATTTGGAAATTCACAGGCAACTTGGCTTCCAACCCATATACTATCTCAAATGGAGTCTTTCCCATGGAAGTCTTTGTTGTTATGTGATCTACCCATAGAGCATATTTAATTTTACTATACCAAGCCTTCTTGTTTTCTCCCACAATATTCTTGACAATGTTCATAAGATTCTTGTTACTTGATTTTGCCAATCCATTCCCCTGAGGATAATAGTTTGATGAGTTGGGACAAAGTGATGCCATACTTGAAACAGAATTCTACCAAAGCAAGGGAACTAAAGGCCTTAGCATTGTTAGTAGTGATCTTGGCAGGTATCCCAAATCTTGTTATGAATATTTCTTCCAATAAATTCATGACAACTTCCTCGGTTTCCTTTTTCGTAGGGATGGCTTCTACCCACCTGGTGAAGTAGTCAGTAGTGGTTATAATCCAATGGTACTTGTTGCTTGAGTTATCTTTGAATTCACCAATGAATTCTACGCCCCATTGTTGGAAAGGGGATTCCACAACCACATGCACCAAACGCTACGTAGGGAATCTTTGTTTTCCTACAAATTATTGACATGGTTTACAACTTCGAACATATCGGTGGGTATCAGTAAAAATTGTAGTCCAATAGTACCATGCTCTCAAAATATTATGGGCAGTGGTACAAGAAGCGGAATGACCCCCACAATATCCTGAATGAAGCTCCTTCAATAAGCGGTCACCTTCATCTTTGTTCACACATCTAAGGAGAACTCCATCGGGATTATTCCAACCCAAACCATCTTGGGTCAGGCAATACTTCATGGAATCGAGTCTCAAATCCCTCCTCTTGTAATATACTAAGTGGTCAAGGAAATTCAAATTTTTTAGGCAGTATATAATGTCAGAGTACCATTCATCATGTTCTAATTCACTTACTACCATGTTGACCTATTTCTTTCCCCCCTAGCTGTATAGCTTCCTCATTACCTTTAGTTAACATTTGGTCCAAGCCTTGTCCCTTTATAATCTTAGTGATTTTTATCTCCACTTCGTATTCTTGGATTTTGGAAACCCATTCCCCCCTAGTTCCCATGCAACCTTGTTGAGATAGGACATCCTTTACTACGACGTAAGGGACATAGGATCCAATCTTACTATATCTGATGTACCTTCTAAAATTCTTAAGGGATTTGAACAAGGTGTAAGCTTGCTTTTCAATGATCAAATAATTCAATTTTGAATCTATAAGAACTTTGCTAATAAACACAACATCATGTTCGTGGTCATCGACATCCCTCTGTAATAAAACTCCAATGACGGTATCCTGAGAGGCAAAGGAAAATATCATGAAGTCATGAGAGTAATTAGGGTTGACCAAAACTGGGGGCTTTGGAGATTGCGTCCTTGATATCTTCAAAATATCGTAAACTCTTATCATCCCACTTGAAAACTACATCCTTTTTAAGAAAATCATTCATAGGTTTCACCCTCTCGACAAAGTTAGGAACAAATCTCTGAATGAACTTTATTTTGCCAAAAAATGATTGTAGAGCTTTCTTATTTGTGGGAGGGCACACATTTTTTATGGATTGGATCCTCTTAGGGTCAAAAAAAATTCCTTCCTTTGAAACTATGTGCCCTAACAAATTTCCCTTATCTATCCCAAAAATGGACTTCTTGGGGTTGAGGGAGATACCATACTTACTACACCTCTAAAAAATAGTCCTAAGGTGGGAGACGTGAACATTTCTATTCTTTGAAACAACCGTGAGATCATCTTGGTATATCTTGATGATTTTATGAATCGGATCTCTAAAAGAAAAATCATAACTTAATGAAGGTCTATCAGAAGTTATAACCACACATATTCATAGGTCAACTATTTTTTTTTAAATAAAGGGACATCTAAGATAGCCATCACAAGCATAAACAAAAAGTTTTAAAACTTGAAAACATATATCAAAATCACCATGTACCATCATATTTAAATAGAAATCTATATAACATATTTATTTTTTTTGTAAATAAAAGACTTTATTCATATTAACAGAGAGTACAAAGAGATAAAAAAAATAGGTGCAACTACCAAGAGGCCATGACAGTCTATGGGCCTTGAGAACAAAAAGTAAAAAAGAGGGCCTACCCCAGAGGGGAAACCAAGATTTAAGTTATTTTGAACAAATCTGTCTCATAGGATTTATAAGTTTGTTCTGAAGACTAAAAACAAGAAGCCTAGATGGCCAAACATGACAAGAAGAGAAGCAAAACTAGAAATAACTTGACATTAGGAACCTAGGAGCCTGTGAGGTCCACCACCTCGCAGCTAGCAGTATCCTTGGAATGCCACCTTAGCATGCTTGCACCCAGGGGAGACGAAATTGCCTCCATGTTGATTACGTAACTAGATGATGACTTCAACAACGTATGCAGTCTAAATCTCCAGAGCCTCTTGGAGAGCTTTCAATTGTCTGAAATCTTGCTCCTTGGGGAGCATACCTAGGGAAACCAAAGTCTTGATTTTCCAATATAATTCAAGGTAACGAAAGAATTTTGAATTGTGAGAGAAAGAGCAGCCCAAATCTGAAATCAAATTACCAATTCAAGCTTCGACCTCCTCGTCTTCATGGAACTCTCTCATTTGTCAAACCTCCTCTTCCAACTTGGCCATCTTTCCTTTGTCTGCATCCGGAAAAAAGTTTGCATAAGTGTCAGCCACGTCCATTGTTTCTTTTGCAGCCCGAGTTGGATGAACAGAGGGGGAGAAGGGGTCTAGGAAGACGAAGGTCAAGAGGGTTGTCTTCCTCGAGGAGCCATGTCAAAACCAACTGGGACAAGAGAAGGGTTAACTATAGAGTGGGTAAGGGAAAACCAATAGTAAAGGAGGAGAGTAGGAATCTCATAACCAAGGAGGCTCAGGACTTCAAAGAACACCAACCCAAACTCTCCATTTATTTCCCAAATGAACAACCAACTTGTTTTTTCAAATTGGGCACTGATGATCTGACTCTTCATCATAAAACTACGAGGGTTAGTCTCTCATCGAAGGACCAGAGCCATTATCAGGTTTGAACTGGAGATTCCTAGAGCTACCATCATGCATGGGAAAGGTTGTAATGAGCATGTCCTCAATCGATGAAGGAAATTGAATGCCCACTGAGGCTTTGGCATGCGAAGCCACATCAACATGACAAAGAGGGAGGTGATAATTGTAAGTTGGAGAGCTCGGGGCATGACACAAGGGGAGCACTGGAGCCATCTGTTGATGAGGGTGGTTAGACTTGTCATTTGTACCACCTCTATGATAAAGGGAACTGGCATACACCCCATCCGGGGATAACATTTAAGTTTATTATAAACACTCAATAAGTTTTTTTTTTTCATTTTAGATTTAGTTTATTTCATTTTTCTTCAAAATTTAGAATATTGTATAGTCATATATATAATAAAATAAGTGTGTAAGCTAATTTTTTTTGTTTAACAAGAAGAGGGGAAGAATTTGATTATAAAAAATGGAGCTAGAGGCAAGCGAAATAATACATCAGTTCAAATTTTGATTCTATCGTGATCAAAATTCCCTGCAAGAGGGGTACTAAAGAGTCTTCCAATGACTTTGAATTCTTCCCTATGTACATACATTCATAGTATCCACGATACACTATGTAAAAGTTGCCTAATATCTTTATGCAAAAATTATACATTTAACAAAATTTGAATACTACTATGCTAAGGGTACCATCAATCATTTCTTGAGGCTGGTTCATTCAAGTAGAACTGGAGAGGGGTTGCTGGCATGGAAGAAGCCACCTCTGAATTCCTGGCACTCGCTTCTTGTTATGGTATGCCTCGTCTTCCAATTGAAGCCTAAGTACATTGCGCTCATCTTGCAATTGCCTGATTGTTGGTCTTGAGCCACTGATTCCTCCATGATTATAATGATCCGAGAAGAAATGCCATTATATTGGATTTGTAGGTCAATAATTGAATATCGTGAATCATCCAACTTTACATCCAATTGTGCCACCCGATGATGCCATTGGGAATTTCTTGACACCCTTGACAAAGATTGACAATCTTTGAAGTCTGAATGAGGAACAAGGGAGCAATGGAAGGATCCTGAATGGCCACCAACTTCCCAAAGTGATAGTGAAGAAAAATTTGAGCCATAAGGTGAATGTAACAAGATTGGCGCACGAGCTAGACCGCCATCTCATCGTCATCATCTTCAACAATGAAATTCTCACACCATGTATTTGTCCTTAAGCTCATAGCTCCACCTTCTACAATCAACATCATGAATATGGTCACTAAGGATTTAGAGTGAATGAAATCTTTGCACAGAGGGAAGTGACGGTAGAAATGAGGGAAGGACTTATCAAGGAATGAGGGATTTAAAAGGAATATAAAGAGGTGCATGTCCACCACGTGCCCAAGAGGTGACAATGATGAGACTCTTGCTCATGGCGTGAAATGGGACAAGGTTCCAAAGTTAAGGCTAATTCTTGAGTGGGGGGGACCCCTTATGTCTCTTCTTCAAAGTTTGCTTGATAATTAAAGTGAGTTTTATGCCCCTTTTAGGACTTAAAGTCCATTGATTTATTTTCCTGGTGAGCAAAAGGAAGAACTTGATGCTAATCATGGAATATTCGATTTTTGGAGAATCTCGTTAACTATAAGTGCCCCTTCTGGTTGTTGGGTGGCATGGTTGTATATATCATATTGAAAAACAAAATCACCATGCTTAACCATTACAATTACATATCATATTGAAAAAAAATCACAATGATTAACATGAACAATCACGTTGCAAATTGAATCAAACTTCATGTAGATAGCATATCACACGCACACCAACATTTTAATATTAACTCTTTAGCATTTTCTTAATTTTCTTTAGCATTTTTTTTAATTTTCTAAAATTACAAGCTAAGAGTAAATTTTTGTTATCATTTTATTGTTTTCTTAAAACTAAATTGTGATCATTCACATCACCTCATATGTGAGATCAGTGGGTGGAAAGTACCCAAGGAAGTTTGGGAAGAGAGAACTTGCATATTCTTCAATAAAGATGTGGTGGAGATAGAGTGATATCCTCATGCACCAATTATTTGACTAGGACAAGATCAACCAGATTGCTAGTCTTCTAGTCAAGATCCACAATATAAGATCCAACATTGAAAAGAATGTGAAGATTAATCAGGATCGTTATTCTATTGGTCCCTTAGAGTGTTTAATCTCATGAACACCATTAAAATCAATCAATCAATTAATAACATTTAAAACAGTCTCAAGTCTTTTCCTATCTTTTAGGACTCCATTAAACCCTTTCCTTTTTTTTAACGATTCAGTCAACCCAATGTATTGAGCACCCTTCATAGTGCACTGGGCCCTCCAACCTACAGATATTATGAGAATCATTCAACTAATCTCCTTCATCGGATTTCCTAACTATAAATGCATACTAAATAAACACACTAAGAAACAAACTTTTACCTAACGACACATTAGACCAAGTAGATCTTAACTAACTCCTAAGTGTCTAAATATCCTAACATCCCCCCTTAAGAACAACTTGGGATAAGATTGAAAGATTTACAATAGTGACACAATAGGAGAAGGAAGGAGGCATTAGAGGTTATCCCCCCTTAATGACAAATTCATGAACTCCTAACATAGATCAAAGTTTGGAAAACTTCGCTTATGTAAGAGACTTTGTGAAAATGTCTGCAACTTGATATTCTGTAGGGAAAAAGAGCACTTCAATAAATTGATAATGAATGAGCTTTTTGATGAAGTGCATTTTTAGCTTGATTTGCTTGCTACACTAATGTTGAACTAGGTCTTTGGCGAGCTTGATGGCACTCTGATTTTCGCACCAAAGGCTGGTCGGATGTTGCTACTAAAATCCAAACTCTAAAAGGAACTGTCGAAGCCACAAGGCTTCCTGACTTGCATTTACCATTGCTCGGTACTCTTATTCTGCTGAATAAAGTGCAATATCTTGTTGTTTCTTATAGGCCCAAGTGACAGGGCCTGAACCAAGGCTGAAAACATAACCTGCAGTAGACTTCTGATCATCAAGGTCACCAACCCAATCTAAACCAGTGAAACCAACCAATAAAGGAGTCCCCCCTGAACTATAATGTATCCCAAACTGAATTGTACCATGGACATAATGAAGTATCCTTTTATATGCTTTCCAATGGTTTTCATGGGGTGTTTGCATATATTGAGCAACAATACCAACACCAAAGGAAAGATCAGGATGGGTATGAGTCAAGTATAACAGGTTACCAACTAACTGACATTACAGGGTGGCATGAACTTCGGGAGAAGTATAGGTGGCAGTAAGCTTGACTCCAGACTGGAAGGGAGAGGGGGATGGTTTACAATCATCCATGTGAAACTGATGAAGAAGTTCACAAGCATACGTAGACTGAGAAAGAAAAAAAATTTCATTGGTTTGAAAAACTTGGAGGCCAAGGGAATAGTGCAAAAAACCTAAGTTTGTCATTTCAAATTTCTTCTTAAGGATGGTTTTCAGATGGTTTAAAAGTTTTGAGTCACTACTAGTAAGGATAAGGTCATCAACATAAAGGACAAGGATTATGAGATGGCTTCCTACTTTCTTGTTATAGACATTAGGATCAGAATGGTATATAGAGAATCCAGTGCCAATAAGTAAGTTGTCCATTTTGGCATACCAAGCTCGGGGAGCTTGCTTAAGACCATAAAGAGATTTCCTAAGGAGACAAACAAGGCTAGAGTCATTTTGGACATAGCCAGGAGGTTGTTCCATATGTATTTCTTCTTGCAAATCTTCGTGCAAGAAGGCGGATTTAACATCCATCTGATGGACCTCCCATTTATATGAGGCAGCAAGGGCTAGAACAAGGCAGATAGAATTCATTTTGGCGATAGGGGCGAAGGTTTCATTATATTCAATTCCTTCAACTTGGGAAAATCCTTTGGCAACTAATCGAGCTTTGTGTCTTTCAACACTTCCATGTGATGTATAATTATTCTATAGACCCATTTACATCTGACAAGTTTTCTTCCTTTTGGAAGAGGTACAAGATCCCAAGTATCGTTTTCCATTAAGGAACGATACTCTTCATTCATTGTTGTATCCCAATCTGGATGACCTGAAGCTTCTGCAAATATCCCTAGATAATGAGTCTCTAAAACTTGATCCAAAAGAGAAGAGGCTCGCTTGAACTGTGAACATGTTCGACGTTGATCTGAAGGATCACCAACGAGACCACAAATTGCTTCTCGTGTTGAACGGACCCATATAGGAAGCGGTGGAGCTGGTGCTGGTTCAAGTTCAAAGGACTCATCTGGATGAAGGTGAGCAGGCAAAGGTGGATTTTCATCCTCGCTGTCATCATCTAAAGAAGAAACCAGAATAGGAACAGAAGAAGGCACAAATGTCGAAGATAGCTCGCAGGCCGAAGAAGGCACAATCGTCGAACTAGGCTCGCAGGCCAAGAGATTTTCATCAAATTTAACATCTATTCTAATAATAATTTCATTACCATGTGGTTGAAGAAGTCTATAACCTTTGACATCTTCAAAATAACCAACAAATATACACTTCTCACTTTTAGGCTGCAATTCTTTCCTTTTCTCATCAGGAATGTGAGTCCATGCTATACTGCCAAATACACATAAGTGACTTACATCTGGTTTAATTTTAGTCCAAGCTTCTTTTGGTGTTATATTTTTATGAGATTTTGTGGGAGTGTGATTGATTATGTAACTTTCACAGTTGATTTCTTCCGCCCAATACTTTAGAATTAATCCCTTAGATTGGATCATACGATTAGCCATTTCTTTTAATGTGTGGTTCTTTCTCTCAGCAACACCATTTTGTTGTGGTGTATATGGAACCGTGTGTTTCATTTGGATGCCTTGTGTAGTGCAGTAACTTGTAAAATTGTTTTTCACATATTCGACTCCATTATATGTTCTTAAATTTTGAATTTGATGTCCAGATTGTTTTTCTACAAGGGCCTTATAGGCCAAAAACTTGTCAAAAACTTTTCTCTTAAGTTTTAAGAAGTAAACCCAAGTATGTCTCAAAAATTCATCAATGAAAGTTAAGAAATACTTGCACCCAGAAAAAGAAGGAGAAGAAAGTGGATGACACAAATCACTGTGAACAAGCTGCAAAGGGCCCGAGGCGTGCCAAGAGGCACATTTGTCAAGAATATCCTGATGATGTTTGTCGAGAACACAACCAACACAAACACCATCTCTGCATGAAACAAGAGGAATACCAGTCACCATCTATTGATTACATAGTCGCTGCAATGAGCGATAGTTTAGATGACCAAACCGCTCATGCCAAAGTTTTTTCAAGTCATCGCTATGAGCAATAAAAAATGATGAAAAATATGATGACCCAAATTTGTCAAACTTGTACAATCTGGTAATATCATCAACAATTCCAGTTGCAAGAACATGCTTAGTATCTTTTAGATCCTTGATTACAACTTGGTGAGGTGAAAACTCTACGGTTTTACCTTCACCTCAATGAGTGATTTGATATACTAATAGAAGGTTACAAGAAAGACTTGGAACAGATAATACATCATTGAAATGACCATTATCTACTTGAATTGTTCCAGATCCTACAACATTAAGATATCTATCATCACCAACAAATATTTTCTTTGTGTTACATTCATTAAGAGAAGAAAATATGTCTTTATCCTTGGCCATATGATAAGATGCTCCAGAATCAATAAGCCACTCATTAGAAGAAGAAGTAGAAGTTGTATTGAAGGAGAAACCAGAAGCAGAAAGTGCATGTCCATAAGAAGAAGAATTAGAATCAATATTGATGTTGTGCTTCTTCATCGTTGCTTCTAAAGCTTCCATCTTCTTGAAACATTTGGATTCATCATGACCATCTTTATCACAAAAGTTACAATGTTTGTCAATCTTCTTATTTTTGTATTTTTCTCCTTTGTCACCATTACGATCTTAAGTTGTCTGAGTGGGTTTGGGACCCTTATGTTGCTTGTTGTTGTATGTTGCTTTTTTGGGATACTTGGGTTTATGTTTCTGCTGGGCAACTAAGGCTTTGTTGGAGGTACCTGC
>SNQJ01S0003290.1:28626-42612 GCA_010110895.2 Picea sitchensis | reverse complement strand
AACAAATCCTCGATATGTGTTCTCCACTACGCTCGGTCCAGCTTTGGAGGGGTTATCTCTGCTACCTTTCCTTATGCGACCTCATGTTTAGCCCCTGTTTTAGAGGGGGGTCCCGGATAACTTTCCGTAACTGGACTTCTACACTCACTATGACAGACTCCAATGTTTGGTTTGAGTGGCATTGGAGAGTTTACTCTCCAACCTATCCCAAGGCCCTAGTCCTAAGCTAGTGTATGAACCCTACAAACAAAAAGTCTAATAGATTTTAATTAGCGTTGCTTTTAATGGTATTTTTTACGTCACAAGGTATGAAGGTGAAACTGATGGTCTGTAAAGACTCAAAGCAAAATGAACAAGAAATGCTTGGAAACCAAAACTTTTACCGAAAATGCAAAAACCAACAACTTTTCAACAAGGAAGACTTCTTTTCTTTTCAACTTTTCTAAGATTTCATGCAGCAAACATAAAGGAATTTCACTCAAATCTGTGATCTACTTATACTCTAAATGCAGTGCAAAAACTTATGAAAAAGGACTTCTTCCTAGCTACTGATGCAACAACACAATCTTCAAACAAAGAAGAAAATGAAAAAGAGAATTTTTTTTTATTTAATTGCAAGCTAAAGCAATAAAGGGAAAATGACGACAAGCACAAAACCAAGAAAACAAAAATAAAATTATGGCTTAAAGCGCAGATCGCAAAGAATCAAAGCAAAGACACGAAAAAGCAATCAAGAAAGCACCGATTCTAACACTTGTCTAAAAACCATAAAACAATTTTTTTCTTTTGTCTTTTCTATCAAAACATCAACTAATAAAAACACCGGCTAAGAATACGAGGCCCTAACCTGCTGACTGTGCATCCCCAGACTCAAACCCCTGAGAGGAACACTTCTCACCACGGGAAGGGACGACCGCCTCACCCAGGCTAAAAAGCAACCAATCAAGCCTGCGAATGTCACTGAAACAGCACGTGTGCAAACGCGTGCTGAGATATAACAGTGCGCGGGTACCCGCGGGCTAAACTTGGACAGGCCGCGGGTCTGTATAAAAGCTAAGACAGACAAAACACAGGCAGCCCAGACCTGAAANTCTGGTACAGACAACCAGGGTCTCTCAAAGGCTTGGATGCTTCTACTTTAACAAAAAAGGAAAAATGAATGCAAAAGATAACAAACACAATAAAGCAGACTGAAAACAAGACAGTAAACCAGCAAGACCCAGCCAGGATCCAGAAATCCCCCTGAGAAGGTAAACTTCTGATAGAGAAGAGGAGACTGCCTCTCAAGATTTCTAAGTCCTACACGCTACTGAAACCTCTGCAGCAAACGTTCAAACGTGGACTATAGAAGGTTAGGGCGCGGGTTACACGTGTGCAGGCCTTCTGCAGGCCGCGTGTACCTCTGTGTGTCTCGATAATAAATGTCAAGCACAGTCAAGGAAAAGCTGGTATTAAGAACCAGGTTCCCTGCTAGCTATGACCTAATAGAAAACAGACAAACAAAGAAGCAGAAAATATAATTCCTTGAACTACCCAAAAACCATCAACTGAAATCTGGAAACCCTAAGAGTAAATTCCCCAGTGGAGTCGCCAATTCTGTTGTCGAGAAATTATACCCTACGTACTAACAAGCTAGGGCTTAAACTTGCATGCAGATCATGACCCCTAAGAAATTACTTTTAACCTTCTACCCCAAACCTAAAACCCTTTTTCACATGCAAACATGGAAAGAACCTACTAACCTCTTTATCGATGTTTGGTATAGATCCTCCATTGCGCTTTATCCTCTTGCTTCTACTGCTCCTTCCAAAGATGATCCTGCAATCAAGACAAAACACTACGCATGCATGCTATTGTTCTACTAGAGGGTTAGAGATTAAGCATAAATCGAATAAAACATATAAAATTCGAGCATTGGGACAGGAAAAGTATTCTTTATTAATCTCAAGATGAATCAACTTACAATAATAATAGAGATCGGCCACCATTCCTTGATCCTGATCCTAGGCTCCTCCTCTTCTTTGTCCTCCAACTACTTTGCTTGAATTCTCCTAAAGCTTGAGGAAAGGCTAAAGGGTTGGGACAAAACGGATTCGACAATTGGGCAGAGTTTCTTTGCTATGATTTTTCCTCCTTTGAATAGTACCCCTACCCCTTCTTTTATAGGTTAGAAGGAGCTAGGGTTTTGGACGAACTCTCGGCCATGCATGGTTGGGAGTTCCAGTTAACTGACCCAAAGCTTTTCGTTCCATCGGCAACTTTCCTGTTTTTGTGCTTTGTTAGGTAAACACGGGCTGTAGTGGGCCAGCCAGCGTTCCAACGCGTGCAGTATAAGGCCTGTCAGCGTTCTAACGTGCCCAGTAATGGGTTACGGCGCGGGTTACTTGATTTAAGAGGTTTTTCAAGAGTTTTGTTCAGCATGGCTTTGGCAATGAAGGGCAATGAGTTGGCCTGATGCCAGGTAAGCATGGATGGTGCAATTTAGGGTTATAACAGTTTTTCATAAGCTTTCCCTAGAGCCTCTCTCATGGAATAAAAAGGTGGATACAAACAAATAATATGCACTACCTAGCTTAGAAAGAATAAGATAGATGCAACGCTCTTCCTCCATTTTTATCTCACATTCTTCACATCAAATTATGAGCGTTTTAAACTTAGATAGATAGTCTCCAAGGAAAGAAAAAACACTTGGAATTAAGGTCATTACTTGATTTTCTAACTGTTGTGCTCGAATAATATTGAATTTACCAACCACAAATTCAATATTTTCCCAAGCTTCTTCGGGATCATCAATTTCTTTAAGGTGGAACCTTAAATCAGGAGAGATGGACATTCTGATTATTCCACATGCTTTGTCGCTCCTATTAGCCCATTTTACTTTCTTATCATCATCAGTGGGTGTTTTTTCCTTTCCCAAGGTAATCCGGTACAAGCCTTTACTTCTTAATAAATCTTCCATATGAGATTTTCATTGGAAGTAGTTGGTGCTGGTAAGCAAGAGATTACTTGTAGAATCCATATTAAATATGCATATAATATGGATTTAAAAACTAAAACTGATGATCTTGATGGAAAGATCTCGAAAATTTATGCGGTTTAAAAAAATGGCACTGAAAATGGACTTCGGATGTAAGATTTATACCCTTTTAAAAAAAGACATAAACAGTAACCAAAGGACCACGTGATAGTGTAAGTTTCTTTATGAAAAGACCCATTTTTATAAAGAGAAGTGGGGATCACTTTTACAATGAAGTTACTTTATAAAAGAAAAGTTGCATGCAAAATAAATAACTCTAAAATGAAATATTAAAACTACTTATAGTGATTCACTTTTATACTTGAAGTGAAATACACTTTACAATTTTAGCATGAACTTTTTAAAAAAAAGTAACAAAAGTAAAATACACTTTACAATTTTAGCATGAACTTTTGCAAAAAAAGTAACAAAAGAGAGACTTGAAGTCAAGACAACTTTTAACCAAATGGTCTAGCAAAACATATTGTGTTTTTTAGGAAGAGAAGTGTTGTTGTTGTTGTTGTTGTTGAAGACGGCCTTGGACAGCGTGCTAAAAACAAACTCTTTTCACACAAGAAAAAAATTCTGCTTCTCGATGACAACAAGGGTTAGATCTCGATTAGCTTACCCGGAAGATACACCTTTTCCTATATGTTTCTAATTTGTCGAGATCGCACAGGGCACGGGGAAAAGAGCATACGCAAATCTAAAAGAGTAGCAACCCGGAAATAAATAATAAAAAACCAAAATGATACTCTATCAAAAAAATTAAAATGTGTATTCAAGATTTATACCTCTGGATCTGACTGAAATGGTCGTATATTGGGAAAACGGAAACCTTTTTGAGTGAAACGAAAAGTGTTACTAACTTAAACGAGTGCTCCAGATGCAATGGAATAGTCCTCTCATCCCAGAAATGTATGAAAATGATAGAAAATGGAGATGAGGAAACTAGCTTCACGATCTCGATCTACAACAGGAGCGGGTCTTCAAACATGCTTTGATACCATGTTCGACAACACAGGTATTCCTATATAGGAAGAACACCTTCAGTAACCACTCACATAACCAAATCAAAGATCAACACACCGATGTTTTCACGTGGTAAAACCCTACAGGGAAATATCCACGGCCCCAACCAACGCGGCCACTTGGAGCAGTTTATTAATACAAAAGAAAAAGATTACAAAGAGATTTTACAAGAGAGTTTCTCACAATCGATCATCGAAAAATGACCCTCCATGCTCTTTAAATAGAGATCATGGACCATTCGATTGTTAAGCCACAAATCAATGACAGTTAAGATCGAGGAGAATATGAACCTTCGGCTCACTCTATGTCAAGAACATATTGTGACTGTCGGATTTCCTAACTACAAATGCATACTAAAGAAACACAGTAAGAAACACACTTTTACCTAATGACACATTAGACCAAGTAGATCTTAACTAACTCCTAAGTGTCTAAATATCCTAACACATCTTTCATCAACTTGTTGCTTTCATTGACAAGTCCAAGGTTTTATGAAACACTAACATCAAAATGTACTTGCAAAAGATATTGTTTTCTTGTTGCTTTGTTATGGGCAGGTACACTCAAGAATATCATTGCTTCATTTGCTAAAACTTTGGGAATTTATGATTAGTGTGACTTGTGAGAGGGTATAACTTTCCTTGATACTTCAACATTGCCTTCTCAAACCCCCAGGTCACCGAGGATGTCTCCCTTGGGCTATCATCCCTAAATAGAAAGAGGTGTCTTATTAAGGTGACAGTGATAGGACAACCTCATGTTATGCCAATTTTCCTTCATTTATCCTTTCCCTTTGGGACAAGTACAAATTGCACGATAACATTTTGGCATTGTTGTCGGGGTACAAGTCAATTCTCCTCAAAGACGACACTTTTCGATAAGCCTTTCCTCAAAAGCCTTTACTTTGCAAATCTTACCTGGCGACTCCACTGAGGGTGATCCCCTTATCCATTTGATAGTTTCAAGAAAACTATTTAGCGAATCCACAAACCTCAGGGAGGTACACTAACCCTCCCCAATCCTTTAGAAGAAATCCTCCCCGAAACTCTCATGTAGTAAAATCATTATTTGGAGGCAATCTTCCCTTGAACACAATGTCTAGCGCAGGAACTCATACCATTAATCCAAATCAAGCCAATAACCAAAAGAAATGGTCATCCAAGCTCTTCAAACCGCTAGACATGACAGGTATACCAGGATACCCTAGGCAAATGATCCCTAAGTATGAAAAATGGTTTCCTAAATTCACTGGAAATGATGTAGTCAGTGTTGAGGATCATATGAGTAATTTTTGGTCCTTCTTCCAACTTCATCCTATCAATGATGATGCTGAATATCTAGCCATTAAATTATTCTCTTCTCCACTCCATGATGGCGCTAAACACTGGTACAATGGGCTCCCTGATGCTAGAATTAAAACCATGGATAGGTTGGAGGAAGTATTCTTAAAATGATGGAGAGTGTCAAGGAAGAGCCCAACATGATGTTGATAAGGCTGAATAACCTCGTGAAACAAGAGAATGAAACTGTTAAAGAATTCCATGAAAAATTTGAAAATTTGATGCAAAAGATACTAGTAAGCCATCATCAGTCTGATAGTTTCCTTCTTTTCCTTTATACCAAAGCCTTTACATGACAGTTGGGATATCTCCTCAGAGACAAAGACCCTCAAACAATCCAAGAATCCCAAGAGGTAGCTATAAGGATTGAAGACAACCTTTCATCATTTAGAGTCGAGCCTTTCTCAACCCCAAGAGTCAGAATGGACACTAAACCTAAAATAGTCCACAATGTTGAACCTACCTCAGACATTAGCGCTAGCTTAGCGAAGTTACAACTAACTGTAAATGTCATGGTAAAAATCCAAGAACTGATGATGAATAGGATTGTCAACCTAGAAAGAACTCAATAACAAGCCCCTGAGGTTCCTTACAAAGGGAAATTCCAGAAAGGGAACCAAGTTTTTATACCAAAGAATGATAAAGAGGTTCCCAATACTTTATCCCTTGCAAATATGGTAGATGAAAACCCTTGGTGCTTACAATGCAGTGAGTCACATTGGGAGCAAGAGTGTCCTTTCAACAATGGTAATCATGACCAAGTGAACATAGTTAACCATACCATTGAAGACCCTCAATATTGCCTTAACGTTACACTTGAAGAACATCAAGAAGGCATAAAGGAAGCAACCAGGAATGCTAGGATGGAGGTGATAAATAAACTTGACAAAGAATCAAGAGAAAATTTGAAGAAACAAGAATTCCAAGTGTATACTAGACAAAAGAGAATGAACCAACCTCTCTCTATTGGTCCTGTGGCATCACAAACAAGACCTCCACCCATGAACTAACTCCTTCCTAAGAATCCTCCCAAGACTGACAAATTGGATTTGAACTTTGACTTTGAAGGTACATTAGCAAAGATGCATGTGATCATTCCCTTGAGAGAAGTCATCAAGGTCCCATTTGTCAAAGAAAGGTTAGAATTTTTTTTCAAAGGCTCAGATGGACCAATGGATCCCCCTATTATGTTGCAAGTCGATCAATTTATGGTTCATTATGATGGACATCCACCTTTCTTCATGACCTTGTTGATCAATAACAAATTCCTTAACAATTGTATGCTTGATTCAGGGGCAGGTGCTAACATGATGTCTTTGAAGGTCATGGAAAAATTGGACCTAAAGGTCACACGACCTTACAAGAATGTGTGTGGCTTTGAGTCCAGATCCATACCCACTCATGGGGTAGTTGAGAATGTTGAATTATGCCTTGGAAGGTACCCTAGGAGAGTAATTCACATGGATATTTTGGTGGTGGATGTCCCACATGTGTGGGGAATGTTATTGTCCAGAAAGTTTGTTGCGATGCTGGGAGGCACCCTAGGAATGGATCTCACATATATTAATGTGCCTATGAATGATGGAACAATAAGCCGCCTCCCGAATGTGCCAATGACCAAAATCCATGTGCAAGAAATTGGTGATGACATTGGAACTAATGAAACACATGAACCAATCAAATAAATTCCTCTTATATTTTCCCCTGATGACATGCCTTTCGCTACAGAAGAAGACTTTGATCAGATACAATGGTCATAGAAGGAGGAGTATCAACAACTCTTGAACAAATATAAAGGAAAAGAAGTTGAGGTTTTCAAGTTATTAAAGAAAGGAGAAGATGACATATTGATCCGACCGTCCCAGCAAGAAGTTTTCACAGCAGAATCCCACCCTCCTCCCTCAAGACAATACACCAGGGTTGTACAAGAGGCAACCAAATTCAATACCAAGGATTACAAAGAGGGAGATATAGTTTGGATATGGGATACAAAGAAGGGAGAGCCTACTAATGTCAAGGGAAGTGCACAATTTTGGCTTGGATCCTTCAGAGTTGGAAGAAAGTCAGTCAATAATGCCTATTATTTATCTACACTGGAAGGAAGAAGGCACTCATTACCAGTTGGTGGACACATCTTCAAACCCCATCAAGGGGTGGAGACTTGACTTCACAAGGAAGTGCAGGTAAGTAGGTATGCATTTTGCATTCATTGTATATACCATATGCATTTCATGCAAGAGTAGTTGTATTTCCATTTGTATATATGCTTGCTTACTTTCATTTTATTGTACCATATGTTGTTCTTGAGTTTATACTTAAGGCTCAAAACATAATGTCAGGCATCAGGAAATAAGGAACGTTTTAATTTTTCTTTTTCTACCTCGGTTATGTGAGAAAAATTCCTTAAATTGAATTAATAGTATAATAGCTCAGAGGTCGTTTTTCGTGTATGAGTTAAAATTTAAAATATTGTATGTAATGAGAGAAAAACATAAAGTTGTTAGACAAAGAAATGCTTCAATCACAGAAGAATCTTACTTTGTTACAGAAGAAGAAAATAGATAAGGTAACCTTAAATGAAGCATAAAATGTACCAATCTAATGAACTCGTAGGTCTTGTATTTACTAACAATAAATACAGAGGAAAAATTGTTTGCTATCAGATAACTAAGTAAATGTAATCACAGTAAATGTTGTACTAAATTGTGATCAAGCATTCATCAAGGAAATATATAAAAAGATGTTGAAATATGGAAAGATAGAAGAACACATAACTCAAACTGGACAAAATGTGGAATCTCTAGTTTGCACTTGTATTAATTCTCAATGAGGATATTTTTCTCAATTACAACCGGCAAGAAGCAGCCCTTGTTCAATCTTTGAAAGATACATTTATACACAAGATTATCAACCCTAAATGGTTGGAATTCTCCTTATTTCTAAAAAGCAACAGTTACAAAATGAGAAAGGTGGAACACTTCGCTTAGTTCTCCTTTGTCCATTTCCTGTGCTAGCAAAGACATTTTCCTTCCTTATCTTCCAGCTTGGACACAGATAGTCTCTAATCATGACCTATATAGATGAAGTGTACATGTTACCTCATTGGTTCTTTGAAGCACTGCCTTTTCCTTGTCCAATACATTCGACACACCTGCTTACAAATTGTGCTACTAGCCTGAAGTGTTATGTCATATCTTTAGCCTCAAAAATATACAATTTCCTTTCTAATAATGGCAATCTGTCTTCCATTCTTTTGTTTTCTAAAGTCATCAACTGCAGTTGTAAATTAGATTTTACCATCCATCTATCTATCTGAGTGATGTCGACTTGTTTTAGCTGTGAGATTTCAGCATGAGCTTCTTCTAAGCTTGTTTTAATATCAAGTTGATGTTTTGATACATCAACTTGTCCCAACATTTTAGAATGATCATCCTTTCTGAGGCCTAAAGATTCTTTATTTAGTGAGTGAAAATCTTCTTCATAAGATTCTTTGATTTTCTCTAGTCGTTCCTTTACTTTCAGCTATGTTGGTTTCCCAGGTCTTCAATAGTATGTCACCTCTGACCTGCTCTGAAATAGACAACCTGGGAGCTACAGATATTTCTTCTCTGGATGATGACAACCGCCTCTTGAAAAGTGACACGAGCTACAGTATCTTCTCTTTCTCTAAAACAAATATTTTCCAATGACTAGTTCACCACCTAAAAATGATTTTGGATAATTTCCACCTTGTTAAAAATGCTTCGTTGTGCGAACTCCAGCTTTTTGCATACCTCCACTGCTTGTGTTTGGAAAATGGTTATATCTATAACCATGTTCTCAGTCAACTTCACCTTGGACTGTAATTTTTGTACCAGTTCACCTTGATGAATGGCCTGCCCTTCGCTCGCCTAGACATTTTTGTGCATCTCATCAAGACTAAATTTTAGTTGTTGAATTTCTTGTCTATCACTGGCTCTAGCTTGCTCGAGCTCTTTGTTGACTTCTCTCCTGACCTTCCTTTCTATAGTCATTATCTGATTTTGTAATTGGCTTATCAATAGATTTCTCTATTTCAATTGCTCTACCAGATTTTCGACCGACCACTGATTGGTCGTAGCGAAGGTGCCTAATGAACCAGCCATTTCCTTGGCTAGCTTTGTAACCTCCAAGCCCTCTCCATCAAATATTATCCTTTTCCTTTTGGTTATTACCCCTTCTTTCTACTGTGATTCTCTTCTGACTATGGACGTCCTTTTCATGCTAAAGAAAAAGTTTGAAGGAAGCATCTCTTCAAGAGAAATCGTGGTAAGATCGCTTGCAAAAATAACTTCGGGACCAGGAGTTCTTAAGCTTGACTGCAAAGGGGTTAGTGTCGTAATTGGACTGCCTAACTCTGTGAACTTCTTTCCTTCCACTATTTTTTAGGTATTAGCAGGGGTAACTGGCGATAAAGGAGGTACCGTTTGTTTATGTTTTAGAAGTCTCTCATATTGAACCTTCGTCTTCGACCCTAGATATCCTACCCACAAGGTTTCTAATTCTTGTGTAGACACTTCGAGATTCTTTGGAATTTCCTGGGCTATTTGTTTACCAGAATACTCTGGTTCAAAACCTAGAAGTATGGATCCCTGCACCGGAGGGGTGGTGAATTATCCCTGTAGTATCTTGGGAAAACTATTACATTTGTGCCTTTGGAAATTGAAGAAATTAGCTTGTTGATCAGGCGATAATTTATGAACTCTTCCATGTACCTCCTCATAAGATATTATTCCCCTTAATATATCGTCATATGGGGAGTCTTCATGCATATATATTTTCATATTGCATTGAGCTACGTGATTCTCCACGATCTGGTATGGATCATGTTTTTTGAATTCAATGTTGACCAATTTGACATATTCTAAAGCTGTAGCCTCTACTTTGGAATGGCCAAAATTCAACAAGGAAAACCTTCCAACCTGTAGAGGGAAGGTTGGCCAAACTTTATTCTGAACTACTTTTAGCTCTTTGCCAATGCCTCATGTTACCGTCTAGTAAGCCACTTATTTTCACACCAATCTATCAGGCAGAAACTTTGGGAGAGCATGAGGGGGAACCGAGCACCCAAAGACCCTGATATAGGAGAAATTTTCTTCAATGAACCAATCTGCAACTTGTTTAAGGTTTCCCATAATTTGAACTGATATCCGAGGAGGTGGATTACCATATAGTGTTTGATGAATGGGGATTACTAAATTATGGCAGATTTCATAAAATAAATCTTTGGCCTTTTCCTCCCATAGTTTGGAATGATAAAAATGGATAGGTTTTTCCCTGGTTGGGTTCCAACTCCAATTCATCAATGGAAATGGAGTCATAAAACAGATGGCATCCATGACATACGCAGACATGTAAAAAGGGTTAGGTTGACCTTTTGACTTTGCCATTTGATACTCAGTAATTTCCTTGGCTAGGTTATCAGACAACATCTTAGACCAGTTGAAAGTGAAACCCTCACCTACCTCATGCACGATTGGTACCCATTCCCCCAAGAAATGAGTGG
Organism: Picea sitchensis; assembly: GCA_010110895.2. Taxonomy (NCBI): domain Eukaryota; kingdom Viridiplantae; phylum Streptophyta; class Pinopsida; order Pinales; family Pinaceae; genus Picea; species Picea sitchensis. The sequence goes on along the minus strand of SNQJ01S0003290.1, from coordinate 31,700 downwards.
GGATTTTCTTTCTGAATATTCTACATAGCATCATGGATACATACACCATATACTCATTTAATGATGTGGTGGAATAAACACCATGGGAGTCATCTCTAAATTTCATTGGAATTCCCCACCATGTTTTAACTATATCTAGGTAGCTTCGGTCAAATTGCACACATTCTTTTTGTTGAAACTCCATCATGAATGCAACATTATAAATATATTTTGGATCGGGGGATAACTTGTACATTAATTGGAGGTGTTCTGTCTTGAAAGAGCCAACAGCGACCTTTTGGTGATTGATGATGCTCCTGGTCTGCACATCGGTGTTTTCCAGACCCCAGCTTATCATGTCATTGTATGGCATGAGCCTCGGCCACGTAGCTATTTTATGAAGCTCAGACTCTGCCATAATCCTGACTTTATTTCCCTAATTGTCATTCATTTCATCTCCAGAATCGTCTGGGAAATTTATAACTTCATGCTCCAAGATTTCGAAAATTTGCGTCCAAGATCTAATTAAATATACAGTATGTGGCATAGTATCAGACAGAACGTCTGCGTTCGGATTCGAACCTTCATCGGCATCATCATTCTTCTTCGATATTTTCCTGGGTGCCATGATGTCTAAAATAACACACAAATACTTGTTACAGGGGAGAATGTGTAAGCTTTCCTTGGATAAAAATCACTATTTTGTTGAAGGTAAAAATGAAATTCAAAATAGAACATCTTTATTTACGCTCATCTGGTGATACACACTCTACGCTGGAAATCATTTTCGTTGATCCATAATAAATGTTACTAAATATCGGTGAATCGCAATCGGGAGTTTTGGATGGAACAAAATTGAAATATCCCGAAAGCGAAAGCGCGAAATATTAGTTTACGCTGTTAATTTCCTTTTAAGAAGTTAAATAATCATGTTTAGAACTCAACGCTTTCGAGAATTCGGGGTTCGGGATTTTTTGGATGTGATGAATGGTAAACCCCTGATTCCAAAAACATGAAACGATTAATTATCTTTGACTTAGTTTGATTTAATTAATCGAGACTTAATCTTTCGGCACTTTATTGTTTTGAAGGTTTGCAAGTTGACTAGTTAAAACGAACATCTTTCGGGTATAGGGATTTTGAAAGTTAATACCTAACGAAATATTCGAAACATGAAACTCCGAAGCAGTTTTCAAGGATTTGACTTATTAATCATTTGGAGGTTCCACAAATCCTAAAGATTTAATATCATTTGATCATATGGAAAACTTTATCAACAGTGAGATTCAAACGAGCGTTGTCCTTATTTAAGCGAAAAAGGAAATTTATTAAAGTCTAAAGTTTTAGAAAAATATGTGTTCCAACATAGGCTCCATCTAGGGATCGCGTCTCCCTATGAGACGTCGAAGAACAGTAGACCAAGTGCCTTTATTGGGTAAATGGAGTCATTATTGCATTTCTGTGAAACACATTCTGAAAAAAGAACACACAGAAGGACTTAGGATTTCATCCTTATCTCTGAAAACTTTCAAAACTTAATCATTTACTGATCTCGAGTTTAGGCTTATAAATAGCTTCCCTTTCTTAAAACTGACTTCAAATTTTCTTAAGATAATCAAAACAACCTTAGTCGTTATACTAGGTTCTATTCGATTTTGTTCGCATCAAGGCCAAGTAATTTTAATGTTTTTAGTGAAGGAGTCCCATGTTAGCTTAGAATGTAGATCTAGTCTAAAAGAGAACTAGTTTCCCAGAGTTTGTTATAATTTATGTATAATAGCCTTACAGATATCATAGACATTGCTTCACTGCCAGCGAGCATGTTCAGTACCCCAGTGAAGTTATCTAATTCCAATATTGAATTTCCTTTCACCACTTCAATTAGTAATTTTGCATTTAAATGTTGAGATGAGGGCAATCATTTAATGAATTTCCTTTCATCGTCTCTTTTTGGACTAGATGGAGGCAATCATTTTATGAATTTCCTTTCACCATCTGTCTTTTTTTTTTATTTTAAGACATGAAGTGGGGGCAATCAATTTGTATAAAATATACCAGGGATGATATATGTTTATAATTTAGCAACAAAGGTCTGTCAACTCACTTTGATTACTCTGGTCTAATCTTCCTTTGACCTTCAAAACACCTTCGCCTACAGGGAAGTTCTCATGGGGAATTTTTGTTTTCCAGGGATCTTTCCATGAATGAAACTAATCAATTTAAACCTATTAGAAGGGCTAAGAGAGTTAGAATTAGCCTAGACATGATTTTTTTTCAGTTAAAGTTAGAGGAATCGTAAGAAACTTTGCATATTTGTTTATAAGTTTTCAAAGTTAAGGTGAGACCCTTTTTCCTCTATGAAGACCATGGGATGGTATAAAAAATAATGTGAAAATACGACTTAAAAATGAGCAAGGGAACAAAATGAGGATTTAGATGTTTTGTTGTAAGCACGGTCACTCTTACTCGATTCTTGAAACTTTTTATTTTAAGGTCTTCTTATTGCTTATTTTTTATTATAAGTTTTATTTCATTTTTTATTTTATCCAGAGAAAACCCTTGATATTTAAAACGTAATTTTCCATTCCTCTGGTTATATATTAGGTGACAATATTTGTATATATGAGACCTATGTCATACTAAGTGATATTTCTTTGAAATTTTGAACAAGGGAGAAGCTCATACCTTAGATTTGTTAGAATATAGAAGATGGTGTGCTCGTTTTACCATTGACGATGCCCTCGTCACCCAACCACAGGCCGAAGCCTCCCTCTGAGCACCTTAACCTTGACTGAGAATTCCTCCGGAAGAAAACCCTAGGCTAGATAGCCAAACAAAGAGTAGCGCATCAATCCCCAAGGATAGTGCATCACAAAAAGCTAATCAGATGTTCCATACCCTATCCAAGAGATATTCAAGCCAAAACTGAGAACTAGCTGTTTTTGTAGTTGCACCTGCAACCCTCCTCCAAACCTGCGCACCAGACTACAACTGCACTACGCACCAACTGGGAAACTACAATTCTGAGATGCTACAAATGAGAACTGGCGCCCTGTATTTATAGTAATCCTGCCAGTTTGCTGGGGCCGACTTCT
>SNQJ01S0003289.1:438275-475820 GCA_010110895.2 Picea sitchensis | reverse complement strand
TAATGTCACATAGCATGTATTTGTGATTGCAGTATCAGTTCCTATGTCGCTGCATTCGCATNGGAATGAATTTTTCAGATTGGAAAGAACAGGTTCAGTTTCACCTTGGTGTTCTGGATCTAGATGTAGCACTTGAATCAGAAAAACCAGTTGCTGTTACTATTACCATTACTTCTTTTGGATTTAAGGAAAACACTGTTGATCGGTGTATATATCTAAAGGATAGTGGTGATCGAGTTACCATATAGCACCACTGCTTCTATCCACAACTATTGTTGCAACTTGACATTACTAAACATGCCTATTCTATCCCATCTTCCTTGCAATACTTTCCAAGTTCCATGGATATGAACCTCCCTTCATCATATATTCTCAAACACTTGATTCACCTGTCAACAAGTCATCCATTCTATAGACCCACCTTTCTAACCCAGACATACTACTCCACCTTGAACTTTGCATTCGAACAACTTTGACCAAATCCAACCAAGTAAGCCTTCATCGATTACCTCCAGGCCCATTTAAAATGGAGTTCACCAAGCCTTTTATAGGCTTCATGACATGCAATCCATGGACACAATACCACAGGATACCAAAAAAACATGGATCCAAAAAACCACCATCTTTGACATAAAAAAATAGATTTAACTCATCAACTCTTTCACCGAGTCAAGGTTAACCCAACATAAATGATCCAGGTGGATATTGGTGGCCACCCACCTATTCCAACTCACTCCTCATGTCCATTTTTTGTTCAACATGTTCTTATGTATTTCTTTGTAATTATGAGTTCTACACTTCTAGGGATGTTTGAAGCCCCACACATCCTCTAGGTGGATATGGGTGGCCTCTCGCCTAATCCAACTAGATTATTTTGTATGTTTTCATGTCATCACATATTGTTGTACTTCCAGGGCCGTTTTGGGGTCCTAAACGTTGTTTTTTTGGCTCACCACAATCAAACAATAGACAGAGTTAGAATTTGATGACATAACGTGTATTTATTTGAAAGACCTTTCCAATGGGCTATCACGTGCCTAAAATGGAGGTCGTATGAAAAGGTTACGACCCTTCAAAGTTGAGGTATGAAATTACACCAACTTACCCATAGGGCCCACATGACTTTTGGCATTTCACCTTCTAGGGTTAGGTTTTTCGATGTCTAGGGCTTTGGCATTCATGAATAATATCAAAAAGGACTCTAGAACCTCATTGTAATCCATTATTATTAGATAGATGTGCGTAGTAGCCACATCTCTTCTCAGAGATAGCTACCACCATTCGAGCAAGTGTTTCAGTTCTGCAATTTTATAGTTTCAGCCTATTTCATTATTTAATAGAAGATATTGTTCACTAGATATTTGTGTTATTCTTCGTATCTCTGTGTTTATTGTATTCAGTCTGTTAATCAATTCATTCCTCTCATAAATCTGGATCAGTGGTATCAGAGCGATCTCGTCTTCATTTATTTTTCTTTGTGCATGTCCCCGACAAGATTTGGGTAAAAGAAGTTGGGACTCGAACCAATCGATCCGTTACAAGACCGGTCGCACGGAGCTTGAAAAAAACACATGGGGGATGAAAAGAAAGATGATGGAGTAGGATATCCTATTAAAATGTTGCTCGAGTAATTCCTCACGTGACAAACGAATGAAATGATAGAGAACTTCGCGCAAATTCTTCAACGACTGCCCATATGAGAAGCATCTTCATCAAGCGGTCATGCAACCCCCTTCAAGTTACATGTAAATTTTATATTCCATTATTTGAAGGACTGATAGATGCAGAGGTTGTTGATAAATGGTTGAATCTGCTCGAAGAATATTTTCCGGTCCACAATTTTTGCGATAGGGAAAAGATCACTTTTTCACTCCTCAAGGTCGTCCCCCATGTTAAATACTGGTGGGAAACTTACTCTGAGAAAAGGGTCGTGGAGGAATATACAATGTTTGTGGTGGCCTCTACATGGGATTCCTTCTGGGATGTCATTAAAGAACAATACTACCCTGTTGGAAGCTACGAGGACCAGTACACTAGATTGACCACCCTACATCAAGAAAGGGATTGGACAGTACCGGATTTCACCATGCACCAAATTGGGTATCAAAGACTCTGAGCGTCATCTAGTGCTAAAATACTATGACATTTTTCATAGATACATTTAAAGAGAAATGGAGTTCCTGAACATCTCCTCATTGGGCGCGACTTATAGATATGTTGTCAAGATCGAGCATAAATTTAAGTAGAAATAATCAGAATTTGGATCTACAAACTCCTCACAGTCGAAGCATGACAAAGGAAACCCAAACCCACACAACAAGGGACCAAGTCGTGATGGTCGCCCTTAGGACAATCAGTCCATTCCAGAACACAAGAGGGGCAATGAGAAGACGAAGGACATGGGAAAATGGTGTGAGTACCATAAAAGTCTTGGTAACAATACCGAAGAATGCCACTACAAGTAGTCCCTAGTGGTCGATTTGAAGGCTTTTGAGTGAGAGGCCGATTCTGATTTTGAGTCAAATCCTGAAGGAGGAAAGTGGATTATCGATGCTGAACCCAGTGCCACTATCACTACCACCAAAGTGGATTATCGATAGGAACGCCTCTTTCACTCACAGATGTGGGTCAAGGGGGCTCTGATTCATTTCATTGTCGACAATGGTAGTCATAAGAACCCGATTTCATCACAGGTCATCAAGCGACTGGACCTACCAACGACACCGCACTCGCAACCCTAGACCATCGGCTAGCTTCACCAAGGAAGAGATCTCTGTGTCAACCAACAATGTCATCTTCCTTACAACATCAAGCCTTTCAAAGATGAGGTATTGTGTGATATTTATCCCCTTGAATTTTGTGATGTTCTATTAGGACAACCATATTTATGGAAGCATCATGTTGTGTATGAGTCTAGACCCCGCATTGTTATTATTACTTTGGGTAGACAATTGTATAGGATCCCAGAGGTAGCGTCGCCTACTATTATTTCTTTAATATTTTCTAAATAATGTAGTAAGGTCATTTCAAAGATCGGTAAGTTTGTCTTATTTGTGATCTGTGCTCATAGTAAGAAGAAGGTTGCTGCCACATCTGTTGCCTCTACACAACGCCTCTCTTTGCAATAGAAGAAAGTGGACAGAATCATGGAAGAATACAGAGACATATTTTCCTCACCTACAGGGGTACCGACACATTACCAATTCAAGAATCTAATTGATCTTACCCCTGTTGTGCCTTTACCTAATGGACTAGTCTATCTGATCTCGCTGATGGATAATGACGAAATCATGCATCAGATCTAAGAGATTCTTCAAAAGGGGCACATCAGACCCATCTCCTCCCCTTGCGGAAGCGCAATTGTAATTGTGGAGAAGAAGGACAGGACTTGGTGACTCTGCATTAATTACATATCCTTAAACAAAATCACAATCAGGAACCGCTACCCCATTCCTAGGATTGACGACCTTCTTAACCAACTCTAGGGGGCAAAGTTCTTCAACAAGATTGACCTAAAGTCTGGCTACCACCAGGTTTGCATCGAACCAACTGATATATGGAAGACAAACTTCAAATCTAAAGAAGGTGTCTACGAATGGCTAGTCATTCCCTTTGGATTAACAAATGCACCAATCGCTTTCATGAGGTTGATGGATGATGTATTGAGACCCTTCACCAACTCCTTTGTGGTAGTATATTTGGATAACATCCTCATCTTCAACAAAATGTCGGAGGAGCACATGCAACATATTCAACAGGTTTTTAGCACTCTGCAACAACACAAGCTTTATGCCAACTTGAAAAAATGCTCTTTTGGCATGAACAAGGTCCAATAATTGGGATAAATTGTTGATGAGCATGGGATACATGTTGATCCATCTAAGATCCAAGTCATCCGTGATTGGCCAGCCACAACCACATTGATCGAGCTTCGAAGATTTTTGGGACTAGCCAACTTCTACCCACAGTTCGTGTTGGGATTCTCCCATATTGAATGGTCCCTCAGCCAGGTGACCAAGGGTAGTGACAGGACCAACTTCATGTGGGGGAAGGTGAAACAATGAGCATTCGATGATCTGAAGCATCCCTTGTGCTCAGCTCCAATGCTCTCCTTTCTCGATCTGCAACAACCATTCAAGATTGAGACTGATGCATCTGACTATGTTGTGGGTGCAGTTCTCACTCAACATGGGAATCTAGTGGCATACCATAGTTAGACACTCTCTGATACAGTCTGGAAATACCCCACCTATGAAAAGTAAATGTATTCCATTGTATAAGAATTTCTTCAATGGAAACATTACATTCTGGGGAAATAGACGATCATACACATTGATCACAAGCCTCTGTAGTTCATACAAACAAAGGGGAAATTGTAGAACAACCTCCATCATAAGTGGTCCACCTACCTGCAACAGTTCCATATCAACATCAAGTATAATACAGGTATCTCCAATCTTGTCATTGACAGCCTCGATCGACCTCCTGTGGCTGCACTCACCACTGTGCTCCATTCAGGTGGACATGAAGCATATATGTGGCCCCAACTTTATGAACAAGATATGGACTTCGCCACCACATATCAACTCTTGGGTACAGGTGCAATTGCCACTAATTTTCACATTCAGGACAAACTCTTATGCCACCTAGGCTATCTATGTGTTCCTACAAGCAAGCATGCAAAGATGATTTGGGCAGCCCACTACAGTCAGGTGGCAGGATATTTTGGCGTAGAGAAAACTATGGTCGTTCTTCAAAAACATTTTTATTGGCCAAAAATGTGGTAGGATGTCAACAAATATATCAGATCTTGCACTTTCTGTGACAATTCCAAGACCACCATCAAGAAGCAAGGCTTATACACCCTTCTTCCTATTCCCGAGAATCCTTGGGATTCCATCTCAATGGAATACATGTCTGGTTTGTCATCCACCAAGAAAAAAAATGACTGCATGTTTTTGGTTGTTGATCAGTTTTTGAAGATGGCCATCCTCACAGCCTGTAAGAAGAATGTCACAGTGGGAGACACTGTCAAGCTCTTCTTCAAACTAGTTTGGTTCCACTTTGGGATACCACATACCATCATCTTCGACCATGACAACAGTTTCCTGAACAGCTTTTGGTCGAGTCTTTGATCTCTATTGGACACCAAGCTCAGAAAATCCACTTCTTTCCACCCCCAAACGGATAGCCAAACAAAGGTCATCAATTGGATGAGTGTACACATCCTACACATGTCGAATTCTAAGAATCCATGTACATGGGACGAGAGTCTCCAATATTTCCAAAACAATTACAACAAGGCTCTCCATAGTTCCACCGTCCATAGCCCATTTTAGATGGGTGTGGTATTCCAACCCTTGGGACCCATTGATGTTGCACTTCCTCTTTCCACCGCACATACATAATACATACTCTTCCCCTGATTAGTGTGCAATCGACAAAGCCACCATATTCATTGAGCGGATTCAACACATCCACCAATAGGTCCAAGAGATTTTGTAGAAATCCAATGCTAAGTACAAGCAACGCCATGATCAACATAGGGTACCACACCAATTTTAGGTTCATGACAAAGTCTGGTTACATTTGTAGAAGGAGCGCCTCATCGGGCCCCATCGAAAACTTCTCCCACTTTGTTATGGGCCTTACACTATCACCAAGGCTGTGAGTTGTAATGATTTTGAGCTCAACACTCCACCCTTCCTTGGTCTGCATTGAGTATTCAATATGGGCCTCCTTTAGCCATATTTCCCCCCATTATTGGACACCTCTGAGATCACAGAACAACTAACACCAACAAAGATCAACCCTAACTGCATGGAACAAGCATCCACTAATCATATAGTGGACACATAGGTCAAGGGAACTCGCCAACAATACATCTAGCTTTATCGGGTTATCAAGGCAAAGAAACTCCTACACCAAGGAAAATGGCTACCCAAGTCCAAATCCAGTATAAGTTTCCTCACCTAATGGGGTAACTCAATGCAATGGAGATCATTTCTTCCTAAGGGTGGAGGATTGATCTAGGTGGATATTGGTGGCCACCCACCTATTCCAACTAGCTCCTCGTGTTCGGTTTTTTTTCAATACGTGTACTGCTTTATAATTGTGAGTTCTACACTTCTAGGGTTGTATGAATCCCCACACATCCTCCATGTGGATATGGGTGGCCTCTCACCTAATCCAACTGGATTATTTTGTATGTTTTCATATCAACACATCTTGTTGTACTTCCAGGGTCGTTTTGGGGACCTAAACGTTTTTTTTTGGCTCACCACAGTCAAAATGTAGACAGAGTCCGAGTTTGACGATGAAATGTGTATTTCTTTGAAATACCTTTCCAACGGGCTATCACGAGCCTAAAGAAAAGGTCCTATGCAAAAGCTACGACCCTTGGAAGTTGAGGTACTAGATTACACCAACTTACCCATAGGGCCCACATGACTTCTGGCATTTCACCTTCTAGGGTTAGGTTTTTGAATGTCTAGGGTTTTGGGATTCATGCATAATATCAAAAATGCCTCTGGAGCCTCATAATCCATTCTTATCAGAAGGATGTGCGTAGCAACCACATCTCTTCTCAGAGATAGCTACCACCATTCGAGCAAGTGTTTCAATTCTGCAATTTTACAGTTTAATCCTATTTCATTATTTAAAAGAGGATATTGTTCACTGGATATTTGTGTTATTCTTCATATTTGTGTGTTTATTGTATTCAGTCTATTAATCAGTATGTTCCACTCCTAAATATGTATCAATACATTCCCCCTCCCACATATTCAATCTACCTAAATCTACATCTAGACTTTTCATAGGTGACCTGATAAACCAAGGGTACACATGCCTATCCATGTCTTATAACATATTCCCATTTAAATGAAATCAATAATTTTTATAACTGCAAAGTAAATACAATTTTTTTTTCTTATTTTTTTATTATTATTATTTCACGGTGACTCAACCATCACCGCCTTGCACCTTCTATGTGAACACAGGTGGTGAGACACAACATATAGACAAAACTTAATCAACCATACCTGTAGTTAAATTTCATTCTTTTGTGGACTCCTCTTGGGATGTTTGTTTTCTTTTCCAACAATCCTTCTTGAGATGCCCAGATTTGCTATAGAACCAACATTTTCCCTTACCTTTATTGTCTTTCAACTCAGAACTGGCTGTACCTTTTTTATCTTTCCCTCCTTCTGTAGATCGACCTATGAACACCATTGCTTCTGTTGTTGAGTTTTCCTTACTGGATCTTTTCCTCATATGCTCAAACAACAAAGCTCCCACAACATTCTCATAATCAATGGCATTTGTTGAGCTAAACCACATAGTTGTGACCAAATGATCCCAAGACTCAGAGAAATAACACAGTAGTGTAACCTCCTTGTCCTTATGTTTGTAAGTTAAGTCTATACTAGATAATTGACAAATTAGAGTATTGAAAACATTCAAGTGCTCAACAATTTTTGTACCTTCTTTCATCCGCAAGATGTACAACTACCTCTTCAGGAAGATTATGTTTGTCAAGGAGTTTGTCATATATAGACTCTCCAGTCTGTTCCAAAAACCTATTGTTTTCTCATTTTCAGTGATGTTAGACAACACTTCATCTCCCAAACACAAACGAATGGTATTGAGAGCTCTTGCATGCAAATCTTCCAAGGCCTCATCTTTCATGTTAGTCTGTTTCTTTAACTTTCTCTCCAAATTCTTTTTCAATCCTTGTTGCACAAGAAGATCCCAAATCTTAAACTTCCATAACGCAAAGTTATTCTTACTGTTGAATTTATCCACCTGAAACTTAAAACTTTGCACTTTCACCAGCACAAAAAACCACCTAAACCATAACTTATAATAAACCAAGCTTTTAAAAATAAAGAAATAATATTATATTTAAAATTAAAACCCAAAATATAACTTTTAATTAAAAGTTTTTAAAAAACAAATAAGTGTTAAAAAACCCTTTTATTAAAAAACATGACCTCTTCCTTTAATATGACACTTCCACCCTTTTTAATATTTAAAATAAAGAAGACATCCTCCACTCATTTAAATATAAAGACGACGATCCTTTTTAATTGAACTCAATTAAAAAATTTAGTTTCATACCTCGTTGAACTTTCAAACCTCCTTCAACGATTTCACAACCTCCACTCATTTAAATATAAAGGATATCCTTTTTGATGGAACTCAATTAAAAATTTATTTGCATATCTAGTTGAACTTTCAAACCTCCTTGAAAATCAAGATGGAGTGATCACGGAAAATTCGTGGACTTATTTTTTGTTAGGTAGTTGAAGCAAAACAGAGCATAAACAATCAATAAAATCAAGAATAACAAATCCACAATTGATATAGTGATTTATGTGGAAATTTAATACGGAAAAAAAATGCTCTCACACCCTCACTACATACTGCATTCTCACCTCTATAAGTATTCTTGTATATATAACATCTCTCAAATAATTAGATTAATTAATTATAATTACATCTTCCAATTATACAATTTATTCACAAAAGAGTGCATATATACACATTCTTAATATACACATTTCCAACAATTATTTCCCCACTCTAACCTAACCTATTGCATTTAATTAAATTAAATCACTATTTTGTAAAGCTAAACTATGTCATTTTGGTCACTTCATTAAATTTGTATGGTGTGATCTTCAAATGAGTAGACAACTCCATTCGAATATTGGTTATATCTCCTTCATTGACTTTTGGTTGCGTCTCATCCATTGAAGTAAGGTATTTGTATAAATGAGGAAAAAAATAGTTCATATTTTGTAGAGTTTAGTGGTTAAAATTAGGTGAGCAACTTTGTTGCCCAGAGGGAAAAAAATTAAATAAAAAATTTGCATATTTTTCAAATTTGCTTAAAAAAAATTAAATAAAAAAAAGTCTCCTTATCTTTGTCTGGTCTTATAGATGTTAGTGGTTAAGATTAAGTGATCAGATTTGTTGTGAGTTTAATGTTCACATTATTATAAAAGTTTTCATTTTAGATTTAGATGATCTAAAGATACATATATCTTTGTTTGGTTTTATAGATTTTAGTGGAAAAAAAAATTAAATAAATAAAAAGTCTCCTTATCTTTGTTTGGTTTTATAGATGTTAGTGGTTAAGATTACTTGAGCAGATTTGTTGTGAGTTTAATGTTCACATTATTATAAAAGTTTTCATTTTAGATTTAGAAGATCTAAGGATACATATATGTAAGAATTATTAAACTTGAAAGTTTTCTTTGTATTTGTTAATGGAGTAGAAAAGTTAAAGTTATGGTTTTTAAGGTTGTTTTCAAAACTGTTTCTAAATTTTATTGAACATGTTGGAGATTTAAAATTGTTTGTTTTAAATTGGGATAATATTTTTTATGTTTTTTTAGAAAAAAACAAAGTTTTTATGATAAAATTATGTCTAAAACAAGTTACTTATTTTATTTATCAATATATTTTCTATTTGAACTAATCACTATAGTATGTCTCAATGTTTGAAGAATGAAAAATCTATAACTCTAACCCTCATGGTTATGAGGATATATTTAAACCTTAATAGTGAAGTGGCAATGTTAAAACCTTAATAGTGAAGAGAGATATTGTATATTTATATTATAATAATTTCTTGTTTCAATAGTGTATGCGTTATTGAGGATACATGCTACTCTTTGAAACAACAAATTTTCCACTTATATTTCTTTGATACTTTTCACATACCCATCCATCTAATTGGACTAAATCAATATTGCATAGCTCGGGTATTGTCATTCCATCATTGTTCTATTATGAATTGATTAGTGCATGAAAACACAATTAATCAATGCTAGATAGGGATGTATACTTGTACATACAAATATAACATCATTCAAATCATAACATAACTGCATTAATTCAACATCATTACAAATAAATCATAACACTTATCTTTCCAAAAATTAATCACCAACCGACTACAAATGAATGAAGTATATCCAACCATAGTCTCCTTGTTGCCATTAATATTTATCCAATAGGGCCTCCTAGGAGCTCGGGCTATAAATCAACAAGAAACAAATCACATATAGTTGGCTCCAATCCTCTCATAACCCAGGGTACAAACGAACGACATTTTATCCAACCATAGGTTCCTTGTTTCCATTAATATTTATACAATAGGGCCTCCTGGGAACTGAGGCTATGAATCCACAAGAACAAAATCACATATAGTTGGCTCTAATCCTCTCATTGTTAGAAATAAAGAGATGTGCTCTTTTTTCCATAGAAAATATACCAATATTGTCACCCAACCATAGGCACAAATCCACCCCCGAGCACCTTTAGCCTTGACAAACAAAATAATTTCAGAAGCAAACCTGAAAACCAATATCCAACCAAGATAGTGCATCTCTCTCCAAGGCTAGCATACCAAGAAAATAATCGAAGCCATAACCAAGTAGAAAGTCCAACCATAATCAAAAGTAAAAATCTCAGTTTCAGTAGCTCCAACTACACTCCCTCTCCAAACTTGTGCACCACAAGTCTAATGTAGTTGTGAGAGTGTGAATGACAAATGACATCTAGCACCCTCTTATTTGTAGTGCTCTTTGTCACCTGTCCAAGACAAATTCTTCTTTTAGAGTTTAACACTTAAATATTAATTGTTTTATTGAGCCGACATGTCTTCTAGGGTTTATACACATCTGTTTAGGGTTTCTCTTGCTTAAGATCTCAGTATATCAGGCTCCACAACCAACAATGTCCCACTTGGAGACTGATCTCAACAACTCCACCGCTATTGTATATGCTAGACTCTGAACCTTCTTGGACCTGGCAAATTTCTCATTTTCATCTTCATTCTTGAAGACCAACTGAAACTGAGCAGGAACTCAGTTTCTCCCTGGTTACTCCCTTTGTTAACATGCTGATTCTAACTGAGTGTGTGTCTGAGCTGTTGTCCATCTTCCAAAGTAGGATCAAGTATGAAATGGTACCTAAATTGTATATGCTTATCTTGAATGGAAGGCTGAGTTCTTTGCAGGAGTGAATGACACTCATTTGTCAATTTAACCCATTGTTCTCCTACTTCTTTCCCAATTCCTCCATAAACCTTTGTAGCAAATAATTTTACCTATCCTCGTAGCAAAAACATGCCTACGCCTCTGTGTGTGTGTTGAAAGTGCAACAACCTTTTGCAGTTCAAAATCCAGCTACTTGCTATTCCACCTATAGTAAAACATACCTTGTGGTGCTCCTCCTCTGTCTTTATCACAACTATATCACAGAGATCAACATATCCACAGCCAGAAAGTGTTTGAATCAAAACGCAATGCATGTGTGGTAGTGCACATCAAATAGAGAATCTACTTTACTACTTCCCAATGTTCTTCCACTGGATTGTTTATAGACCTTCTCACAACTCCCACTACAAATGCAATATCTGGTCTTGTGCAGCATTGCATACATCAAGTTGTTTATTGTTGATGAATAAGGGACCACGGACATGTATTCTATCTGCTCACGTGTCTTGGGACACATTCCTTAGTTAATTTGAAATGGTTGGCCAAAGGTGTACTAAGCCCAGTTTTACATTCTTGATTCCTAAACCTCTCAAGCACCTTTTCTATATGTGTAGCATCTCACCGAGACAGTAATGGGTTTGCGAATTTTTCTGTCTCTTGTTATTCTCATGCCAAGGATTTTCTTTGCGACACCCAAATCCTTCATACCATAGATGAGATTGGATAATTTCTTCTTGAGCACATTTATATCACCCTGTGGTCCCTACTGACAAGCATGTCATCTACATACAATGGCAAAATAAAGCTTCCATTTTTCTAGCCTTTTAAAATAAACACAATGATGTCAGAATGACATCTACTATAACCCTGTTCTATCATAAACACATCAAACTTCAAATACCACTAACTTGGAGCTTATTTGGGCCGTTACAAGCTCTTCTTCAACACATACGCAAATTCTCCTTCCCTCTGACCTCATACCCCTATGGTTGCTGCATATAAATCTCTTCCTCAAAGTCCCCATGGAGAAAGTTTTCTTTTGTACAAAACCCCTTTACAACAAGTCTAGCCTTGTACCTTTTTCTCCTCCATCTTCTTCTTCAACTTGAAAACCCATTTATTTTGCAATGCTCTTTTTGTTGTAGGCAACTGAACCAAGTTCAAAGTCTGGTTATTTTCCAAGGGAATCATTTCCCTCTTTCCTTGCTCCCACTTCTTTTTTGGTAACTACCTACATTGCCTCTTCATAGCATTATGGTTCACGAATGGAGTCCAACTTGATAAAATAATATAGTGAAGGAGAGTATGGATTGGGGTGCTAGCTTGGTAGATATTCTAACAACAATGAGTGGTGTTTGGGTACCTTCTGCTCCCTCTTTTGTTGTACATTTTGATTTACATTTCCTTTAGATTTATTTTGAGTGATCTCATCAACATTGTGTATTCTTGTTTTTATATTTCCTATCTCTTTCCCTGCAAATGATCTTTGAACATGACCTTCTCATTGAATATGACATCTCTACTCTAATGATTTTGTTATTTTCATAATCCCATAGCGATAAACAAAATCATTAACACTATATCCAATAAGGTACACTTCTTGGATTTTGCCTCTCAAGCTTTGTTCTATTTCTTTATCAATATGGACAAATGCTTCTACAACCATTTTCAAAAAGAATGGTGTACTTTTTCTGTCCATTCCTCCTCACGGAATTATACCATCAAAGAGCTTGGAGGGTCTCTGTTTATTAAGTAAAAACAAATATCTATAGCATCGCCCATAGCTGTAAGAGACAGAGCCAGCGTGATACAATCTCCTTACTCCTTGCCTTCATGATTGTCCTATTCATCCTTTTAGAGCCACACCATTCTTGTGGTGTTCATGGAGCTGTCTTCTCTCTGAATCCCATGGTATGAAAAATAATCATCAAACTCCCTTGCTGCAATATTCACCTCCATTGTATCTGATGCGAGACACTTCAAACTTTTCCTATCTCATTCTCAACTAAAGCTTTCATTTCTTAAATCAAAAACATCATATTTTTGTGAAATGCAATAAAACCCAAGTTTTCTAGTTGCAACATCAATAAAAATAACATGTGTAAATCACCAGAGATGATACGAAATTTGGTCCCCATACATCTGTGTGCACAGAAGCTCTAACCTTTTCATTCTTCTTTTCTTTTCAGACTCAAAATGGGCTCTCTTTGTTTTCCATAAACCTGAGCTCACGAGAGTCAATCAATTTGTTGAGATCGGCAACAGAATTTCTTTTGTGAAGGTTTTCATACCCTTCCCGCTCATGTCCCGACCTGATGCCCATGAGTCTTGTATCCACTCCTGTGGAAGATAAAGATATAGAAGAGTTATTATTACCGGTACATAAATACATTGTACCTATCTTCTCTCCTTTTTTTATCACCGATGATCCTTTGATGACCTTCCACGTCTTATCGTAAATATGGATATACAACCTTCCCTTGCCAAGCTGCCTTGGTTAAGTAGTATTTTTCTTAAATTTGGAACATGTTTTACCTCTTTCAACAACCATTGGTTTCCATTTCATTGGTTTATTTTTACCTTTCCATTCCAACAATTTTGCATGGTTTTGTTATCACCCAAATATGGACACATCCAAAATGCATGTGAACATAATCTAGAAGAAATGTTTCCTATGGGGTGTGTGGCATGAAAGCTCTGAGATCTACTACTTAGGACTGATATTATCTCTGAGGAAAGGGGCCAAAGCATCTTGTAACACATCACATGTTACATTTGCTTCACGATTTCTCTCTAACTGTCCATCTCTTTTGTTTCTTTAGACTCTATGATTATTTCTTCAGATCTTTCTTCCCTGATTTAACCTCTATCTTAAGTACGGATTTGGATATGCCCTTCCTAGAATTTCCAGCGGTTTCACAGACCTTTCCTCTATCCTTTTATCTTCCCTGTTCTCCATGTTCAACTTGTTCTTGATGTCTCACTGTGCTCTTCCATCCACATTTCCTCACTAAGGATAACACCAACAACATCATCAAATTTTAAATTATTTGAACCGGAGACAAAGTTACTTACAACCATGACCCGAAACTCTCGACTTTCTAGCAATGAGCGCAAGATTGGGAGAACTAACCTCATCATCAAGTCCCACTTTTATAGAACTTAGTTGATTAGTAACGGTATTAAATTCATTTAAATGATCTACTATGAGACCATAACCGACATCTTCATATTAAGTAATCTCTTCATTAGAAATACCTTATTATTAGGCGAGGGTTTTCATACAATTTGGCTAGCATCCATGAAACCCTTCGTTGTCTTTCTTTGAAAATAGTGAAAGCCCTGTGTTTAGAGACTCAACAGTATTGTTCCTAGAGCCTTTTTTGTCAAATCGCCCATTCTTCGCCCTTCATGGCCGTTGGCTTCTTTGCTACTCTGCTCAATGGTGGGAATAGATCCTTTTGATATAAATAGTCTTCATCTGCATCTTCCACTTGGCGGTAGTTTTGGCGGTTAATTTCTCGACCCTAAACTTTCCATTTCGACATTGCTCTCTTTCGGACAAGAACTCTCTTTTCCTCTGAGTTACCTTATGCTCTGATACCATTTGTTGAAAAAGCAGGGACCATGGAGCAATAAAATCTGACAATCACGAGAAACAAAACATAAGGAAGACACACAATACAAAGAGACATAGATTCGTGGTTCACCTAGTGTGAATTTCGTCCACCGAGGAGGAAAAGAAATTGCGAGGTCAACTTCCTTTATTATTATCCAACAAATGAAGGATACAAAATACAAAAAAACCGTTGTAACTTCCTCTTCTTTCTCTCCACGGTCTCCTCTCAGAATACCAATATTCACCATCAACCATAGCCAGCGATACATTTTCCCTCATAAAGGGGTTGCCTTCCACCATCAACCATAGCCGCGATACATTTCCCTCATAAAAGAGGGTTGCCTTCTAGAGAAAAAAACCCTAACATAATTCCTACCGTTAGATTTGTGACCTTATAATGAACGGTCTAGATTTACAATGAAATTACAATATACTTTTACAAGGCAATTTTTTGCTTCGGGGGCGGGCTTCGCCCCCGGGGGCCCGCTTGTCCCTAGACCCCCTAGCTTGGGGGATATCCCCCTCGGACCCCGCAGAGGGGGTACCCCCACTCTGCACTCCCCCACGTGGAAGAGTGTACATACTTATGGGTTGTAAATACTTCATGGGGTATAAACACGGCTGAAATCAAGGACCTCTGAATTAGGAAGATAATCAGGCTCCACAACCAACATATATAGGGAGGTATTAAAGGAAATGGTATTGAGAAAAAACATACCATTCAACAGGTAGAATCATCATAGCCACACATTTTATCTTATGATCATGTAGATCAACTCATGAGAAACATCATCACTATCAGTATCATGTGATAGAATCAACTTCATCATCTCTCAAAGCCATACTTCATTTGAGTAATCATGCATGATGGTTAGTAAGTCACTCACTCCATAGAGTGATACAAGAACCATTCATCTAATCTGAACATATGTCCTAGAAGAATAATTGTTCCAACAAATCCTGGAGGCCACACCATGGGATACAAGGACTACTCTTCTAATTCGGACATACGTCCTAGAAGAATGATTGTCCTGGACCATTTTCCCTAATCAGGCCACAATATGTTCCTTAGGAAAGTACCAGTCCATGATACATCAATAATCTGTCAATATAAACCATTCTCCACAGAGAGAATGCTTGTCCGCCAATAATTTGTTTTTTCTGGACCATTGTTTGCCTGCAAAATGTCTATCCACCATCACACTGACTATCGATCTAGATGGAAATCAACTCCAACACTATTGGTAGTCTCCATGAAAATCATATAGTAGAATACTGCTGCTATAATTCCATCCAATAGAAAACAACTATGTCTATCCATTGTAGTGTACAACTACTATCCAGTGGTACACAACCACTCCTAGTAGCACACGCCTACTGACCAGTGACACACAATCACTACCAGTGGATTACATCCACCATAGTAGCATACAAATACTATCCAGAGACATACAGTCTGCACACAAATCATATCATCTGATATCAAACTGTATAAACAATATCATGATACAAACCCAACCATCTAGGCCATTCTTCCACTCACATCTGTGAGGTCTATAAGAACATCTTACCTTGGAAATTAGAAACATCAACCATGGGCTATCTAGACTATTCTTCCCAAGAATAGAATAATAATTGTCCCTGATTTATGAGCATGGGCCATTGACCTAACTAGCACATTCCTCCA
Organism: Picea sitchensis; assembly: GCA_010110895.2. NCBI lineage: Eukaryota > Viridiplantae > Streptophyta > Pinopsida > Pinales > Pinaceae > Picea > Picea sitchensis. The sequence goes on along the minus strand of SNQJ01S0003289.1, from coordinate 459,502 downwards.
TCACTAATCACAGTGCAACCTAGAGAGAATGAGTCTTCCCGAGGGAATGCATGTCCCTGATTGTTGAACCTGGACCATTCACCTAAATGGGCCATTCTTCGATCACTAATCACAGTGCAACCTAGAGAGAATGAGTCTTCCCAAGGGAATTATTTTCCAGACCATTTCCTAATGGAAATGACTGTCGTGCACCAACCTCCGATAACGGACCATTCTTTGAAACTGCTCACAATTGTGAACTTCAAAAGATTGACTCCCCGGAGAGGAGAACCATTTTGCTTGACCACTACTCAGAGTGACTGCCAAGAAGAATGAATTTCCTATACCATTCCTCCACAATGGCCACAAGGGTAATCACTGTCTATGATACATCAACAATCTATCAGACCATTTTCATTACGAAAATGACTCTCCGATCTAGACCATTTTCCGATCTGGAAAATGCCTATCGGTCAGAAATCTTGGGCCACTTTCTAGACTGGAAGATGATTTCCCAACCTGGACCATTTTCCAAAATGGAAAATGACTGCCCATAAATCAATATCATATCAGTGCTCCCTCCCAACCTAGGATTAATCTCTTCTTTTTCTAATAAGGAAGTCATCTCCACAAGTACCAAATTTTTCCTTAAATACAAAAACTTTCCATCTTGGAAAAAGGCTTTACCAAAGTATATGTTATCTACTCATCTGTGGAAATATACTATAGAACCACTTATCCCCTTTGGATTCTATAATGGATAAAAGAATACTTGATCTCAATGTTCTTCGACCTGTCATGGAACGGCGGGTTCTCTGAAAGCTTCACATAGCTATGATTATCACAATATATCCTCGTTGAATCCAACACTAGATCAAACAATATAGAAACCATCTTATGGATCCAAATTGTCTTCGTACAAGCATCACAAGATGCAATATACTCTGCTTCTGCAATTCTGAGTACAACAAAATTTTGTTTCCTGATATCCCGTGACATCATGGAAAAGCTCAAACTGGAACATATCCAAGTAGCACTTTTTTTTTCATCTGCACTCCCTTCCCAATCTAAATCGATCACACAGTTGTATATCATAACTTAAATGTCCCAAAAAGAAAATATTTGGATGAGTATTATCCAAATACATTAACGATCCAATCAATTGTCGATAGGGAGACAAGTATATTAGATCAGAGTCTCTCAACTTCTTCAGATCTGTCATCATGGGAGTTTGCCAAATATCTGAAATCCATCATCCAAGACTTCTGAAGAACCATTTTAATATACTTCCTCTGTCATAAGAAGTTTTCACCATGCTTTTGTTGTACATGAGAGGCTTTGCACCAAGTTTTCTTGAATCCATACAAGGTCTTCTTCCATCTCCATACAAGGGTCTCTTTCTTGTATACCTCAAAATCTTGAGGTTTCTCTACATGCACTTCTTATTCAATTAATATGTTGAGAATACCAATCTTTACATTCATCGAATGTAAACTCCAGCACATGGATATTGCAAGAGATATAATGGCTCTTGTAGAAGTATGTCAATTTACTAGAACAAGTTGTCATTATAGTGTTCTATTGCCTTCTGGGAGAACCCTTTATCCTTGAGTCTTGCCTTGTATATATCAATTATCAAGTCTTTTTCACAATTTATCACATACATTGTTCTTCATCACAGCTTCCTTCCATTCGTTCTTCTTGACTGCTTCCAGTGGGTTCAAAATTAGTTCAATTGGTTGTTATGACTTTTCTTTATTTTTTGGAATCGTCATGTTCTTCCTCATGTTTCTCCTCAATGTTGGAGTCCATGGAATCTTATATAGATTGCATGCCCTTCTTTCTTGAAGGCTCCAACTTTTTCTTGCTTCTTCTGTTCTAGGGATTCCTTTTCTTCTTTTCTTAGAATATGGTATTTTTCAATCCAGATCTTTCCTAACAAAGATGGAAATGGGGTATGGTCCTCAATAAATTTAATAACCTTGAATTCTTCCTCTGTCGAAGCTCCATGGGTACTCATAGCTGTCTAGGTAATCCTACCACATAGGGTTACCATTTTTCTTTTAAACAACCCTATTTTTCCTAGTGAAGGAACCATAACAGGCTTTTCTAGGGTTTCCCAAGTACTTTCTAGCATAATGTCCATCTATGTTTCCTCATATAGAGCACAATCAAAGTCAAAGTCTTCTATTCTTACTTCAATTTTCTCCTTTTCTTTGAATATCTATGACAAACTGACATCTTTATGTTCATCCAGGGTTTCTTTCATTTTCAGTAACATAATCTATGATTCTTTCTGTGGTTCTTTTATAATCTTAATCTCTTGATCTCCTTCAGAGTTTGCTTGCTCCATATTCATCTTTTCAAGTCTAGGAATCATTCTAGGGAAATCAAGTACTTCATGGTCCATAGCCTTACAACAGAAACAACTATGGTTTCTCCCAGGGCATTCCTTAACAATATGTCTTGGTCTTCTGCAACTGTAACAAAGGGTTAATCCTCTCTTTCTCTTCAATGATCCCCAAATTTTCTTGTACTACGCGCTAGGGTCATAATGGATAGCCTACAAAAATTTCTTTCTAGGATCCTGCATCCATTGGTTAGTCCAAAATTCTTTCTATGCATAGGTAAACATATCTTTTAGTATTCTTATCATATCTGTTCATATCAAACATTCTTTCATCTAACAATACCCTAGTTTTCAAGCTAGGACAAAATCTATCAAGCATACCTAAATCCATACTTTATAAACACAAATTTTCACTTCTTTTACTTCTACAGGGCACAAAGCTTCCAGATCTAATAACTTTTAACTATTCTTACCTTTATCAGAGCACATAGCTTACATATATTACTTCTTTTCTTCAGTATCAACCTCTTTTCTTATAGATCTGACTTTTTTCCTTTAGATATGTCCTTCCTTTTTCAACAAAAAACTTTTGATATCAATTGGATCACTGCGCACTAGGGCATAGATCCATGCACAAACATTTCACAATTTCAGGACGAATATTTGCACAAAGCTTCTTCTGCTCATTTCCTAGCAATCACAGTTTCAGGTCCCAACAACAGAACCATTTGTTGGCACAGGGGCAGACCCAGGGTTCAACGCTACAACAACGCACCAACAAAGCCCTAACTACTGGCCCTTTCAGCAACACCTGTGAAGAATATGAAGGCTCACCCGAGGTGGAGGTAGGGGTGGCTTCAAGACTCAGGTGTCTGCAACCTTAGCTAGGACACACATTTCTGATTATAACACTTAGCAATCACCTAGCATAGATTATTCATCAATATTCAACCCTTATGATACTTCAGAGATAGCACAAAGCATTGCAGTATGTATTTAGATCTAAGTTAATTCAACACTTAGCCACAACAAGATAGATTAGATTCGGTAGATCAAGCACTAAGCATATTACATACCAGATCTAACATTCATTCATATATCAGAAGAACAAAGCATAAATAGATATATCTAAACTCATCAAAGCACTTAGCAAAGGAAGAGACAAACACATCAAGTCAAGGCACAGAGCCCAACACATAGATTTACCGTGGTTCACCCCCACCCTGAGGCTACATCCACAATGTCTTCTTCTTTATTAGTTTCAATTAATCAGGTTACAACACAGAGCCATCCAAACCTCTCTTCGCATAGGACAGAAGATCTATGCAGCTCGCTAGATCCTTCTTCCTTGCATTACAACACTTAACTTCCTATAGCAACCTCATAGTAACTTTCACTTAGCCTTGCAATCCTTACACAGCTTGCACGAAGCACTTATTTAACATCACATAGATGCACTACCAATTGCACTAAGAAATCACACCTACTTCAGATCTACTTCATATCTATTTATACATACAAAATTGGGCCTAAGAGTGGGTAAACCCATGGGCCGACATCCCTTTCCCATTACATTATCCCCCAAAACCCAAAAAGGACCCAAAAATGGGTCTAGCTTCCATGATTTCCTCTTCGCATTGTGCTCCATCTTTGACAAGTTGTCGAAGTCCCAAAAACGGTCAAATATGACCAAGTGTTCCTCAAAACTTGATCAGGGCCAACACTAGTTTATAGAGAAACTATCATGGATTATCATTTAGTTTTATTTTGGAGGAAAGTCTATATTTCGTCCTACTACTCATGATCTTTATTTAGTTTCGTGTATTTTGATTTAGTTTCATGTCTGTTGTTTCGAGTAATCTCATATGGCTTAAATTGTTACAGCATTAAATGTGCACTAAATATTATGTGGGATAATGAAAATATGAGGTCGTGTATAAATTAAAATATGATATTGTGTCTACAACATTTAATATTGAGTTCCAAGGTGGTTATTGGTACCAGATGGAACTGTATCTGGAGATATGGCGGCAATAAAGAGCAATTTTCAAATTATGGCTCTTTATTGCCGCCATATCTCCAATACTATGGTAAGGCAATTTCAAGGATGTTTAGGTATATCAACATGGTTTTCAATTTATGGATAAATGTTAAGTGGAATTAAGAGTCAATAGAAAGAATCGTTCGAGAGAGCAGTTAGAGGCTTACATTTTTTTTTTTTTCAAGTGATGGACTGGCCATTGTATATGACAAATAAAGTCCAAAGGTTGTTGAATCATTGTATATTTGGAATAAAAGTTAAAGTTTGAATGGCGCGAGAGGGTAGGTGGAGATGTCGAAATAGATTGAGTCACCACTCTAAAACAAATTAAAAAACCTTACAAACCCAAAACCTAATACACTCATTATATTTAACAAAAACACCATATGCACTCAATTAACATTTGTGAATTTTAATGTTCGTTGTGGTGTTTTTATGATCTAAAAATATACGAGGGATGTGTTTATCATTACAATTTTATTTCAATTTAGAAGGTGGGTTAAAATTCCACATTATAACAAATTTAAATCTAACATAGGGTAAGTCAGAATTATTTAATTTATCATAATTATCATCGTATATAAATTTGAAATGCAAAATCTAGCATATTGTTTTTCTCATATATTAATCATTTAACATCTCAAAAGACTACTTATCTCAGTTGATCAAATTTTGAAGAGTTACCACCGCCCATAAATTAATTGTCACTGCCTTAACCACCTTATCCATTTAATTATCGAAGAGTTATCACCGCTACACCATTTGATTTCTGGCTGATCGAATTTCAAAGGGGAAATGAAACATTAATGTTTAGGAAAAAAAATACAAATTCACGGTACTTACAACGAAGGGGAAAGCTAACCGACTTATTGAATCAATATATATACATTCATGTAATTCATATTTTAGGATGCACAGATATACAAAGAAAAACATACAGAGTTTTTGAGAGTGTTATCAGGGGATTTTATACTTTGTTTTTGTTTGTATCTCTATTTGAAAACTTCAGTTAAATTCTTATGCTGTGCAATGTTTTGTTGTAGATCTTATTAAGTTTTTAATACAAAATTATTGGGTGGATATATTGTTGTAGGGAAGGGTTCATTGAATTTATTTTTCTATTGTAACATGTGTTTTTAGTATGTTCTTATAATCCCATGTTTATGTTATAACTTTGTTTTGTTGTAAAGACATTTTACACATTCTTAAACACACGAATGTAGCTTATAGGTGTTGTTACATAGTGATGAAACTCGTGTAGTGGATATTTATTGTTCTCTGAAGCACTCCCCTTCACCCTTCATTGTGGTACCAGAGCTAGTAATATTTCTATTTCCTCATTGTAACTGAATATAGTGATTTGGAATTTGATTTGAAATGGCTACAAATAGTAATTTGGCTCAGCCACAGATTCTTGTTTTGAATGAAAGAAATTATGATTCTCATTTTATCATAATGAGAGCAATTATGCGTTCTCAATATATTTGGGAGTTTGTTACTATTGGTTATCGAGAGCCTGTTGACGAAGTATTAGAAATGGCTCTGACAAATGTTGAACTGTTTTTGTTAAAGGAGAAAATAAATAAAGACAACGAAGCCCCCAATCTTATTCAACAAGGTTTAACTAAAACCATATTTCCAAAGGTGTCAAGTGCAGTATCTTCAAACAAATCTCGGGACATTCTTGAAACTAGCTATCAAGGTGTATCCAAGGTGAAGGCTGCCAAGGTTCAGAATTTAAGAAGAGACATCGAAAATATGAAGATGAAGGACAATGAGTCAGTTGATAGTTTCATGAATCAAGTCATGAATATTGTTAATCAGCTAAGGCAGTATGGTGAAGACCTCTCAGACGAGAGAGTAATTGAGAATTTTCTCAGATCTTTGCCAAAGAAATTTGAATATGTAGTTGTACCCATAGAAGAATTTAAAGATATTAGTTTAATGCATATCGGTGAATTAACTAGTTCTCTCATTGCTCATGAATCCGGGATGTCTAATATGATAATCCATTAGATAATGCTTTAAAATCCTAACTTCATGTTACTAGAGGCAGAGGTAGAGGAAGCTCTAGTAGCAGAGGAAGAGGAGGTTGATTTAATGGTCAAAGAGATAGCAAAAATGATTCAGAATCTTAGGAGAAAACTCAACAAAATCCTCCTAGTTTGAGGGGGAGTAGCAACAGATATTGGCAACAAGGAAATCAAAGGTATGTTAAATCTAAGGTACAATGTTATTATTTTAATAAATTTGGACATTATGCTAACAAGTGTTGAAAAAAGAAAGTAGATGTTGGAAACCAGTCTGCACATATGAAAGAGGAGTTAGAGGATGATAAAAAACTTGTGTTTCTGACTTATAATGTCACCCAGGAAAGTTCAAATGATGTTTGGTTTTTGGAAAGAGGATGTAGCAATCACATGACTGAAATAAAAGTTTGTTTTCTAGTTTAGAGACCAATATTCAGTCTGAAGTAAAGTTGGGTAATGACTGTAAGGTAAGAGTTAATGGTAAAGGTGTGATTCCTTTTTATACTAAGAATGATGAAAGAACAAAAATAGATGATGTTTATTATGTAGGTGGTATGAAATGCAATATGTTAAGTGTTGGACAAATGATAGAGAAAAAGTATAGAGTGTTCTTCAAGAAAAAGGTATGTACAATTTATGATAATTATCCAAGTAAGCAGTTGCTTTCCAGAGTAGAGATGACAAAGAGTAGAATGTTTCCACTTATTATGATAAATGATATGAATGACTCTTTGAATGCTTATAAATCTAAAGGTTTGTATGAGTCATGGATAGGGAATTTTAGATATGGCCATTTACATTTTGGAGGTTTAGATTTGCTGCAAAAGAAGAAAATGGTGAAGGGGTTGCCTAGTATTCAACAACCAACAAGCTCATGTGAGAGTTGCATACTTGAAAATCATCATATGGATAAACTCATTTATGGAGTTTTGTACAGGGATAAGGCTCCATTGGAACTCGTTCACACAAAATTATGTGGATCGATGCAAACATATTCATTGATTGGTAATGTCTATTCTATGACTTTTATTGATGATTTCAGTCAAAAAACTTGGGTTTATTTGCTAAAGTAGAAGTCAGAAGCGTTTGATACATTTAATAGGTTTAAAGTTATGGTTGAAAAAGAGAGTGGAAAATATATTAAAGTCTTGAGATCAGACAGAGGAGGTGGGTATATGCTAACTGATTTCATGGAGTTTTGTGAGTCTCATTGAATCAATAGACAATTTACCACTTGTTATAATCCACAACAGAATGGAGTAGCTGAAAGAAAGAATAGAACTGTATTACTAATATGGCTAGAATTATGTTGAAGGAGAAGCATCTTCCAAATGAATATTGGGTTGATGCAGTTGTTTGTTCATTATATATTATGAACAGAAGTCCAACTAAGAGTGTGAAGAATAAAGTTCCCTAGGAAGCTTGGAGTGGTAAGAATAACAATGTATACCATTTGAGTATTTTTGGGTGTGTATCTTATGCACAAGGACCTGAAGAGATGAGGATAATGATGGATGAAAAAAGTGAGAATTGTTTATTTTTTGGATACAATGAGGAGTCAAAGTCATATATACTCTATAATATTGTCTCCGAGAAGTATTTTATCAACAAAGATGTTGAGTTCAAGGAAAAAGAAGCTTGGGATGGTAGAATTGATAAAATTGTTTCAAGGGGAGCTAAAATATCTCATGAAGATGATGATGGAGATGATAAGGATGTATAGGGTGGACAGTTGAATCCATAGTCACATACAACTGCAACAAGAACTGTTGTAAGAAAATCACCAGGAATCATCCCATAACAACTAAGAATTCCTATAACATATAAGCATGGTGAGCCATCAGGTCATGGTGGAAAGAAAACATGATCAGAGGTAAGTGATGAATGAAATGCTTGTTGGCATGTTTTACAGGAAGAGTGTGTTTGTCATTGATGGAAAGAACAAAAACAACGATGGAAAAAAGGAAAATCATAAGCTCGAGAGGAGAAGTGGACATTATGTAGAGATCAAAGCTTAGAAGAGATAGAATTTTCCAGAAGTGCAAACAACGTCCAAGAGACAGACTCGCAGGAGGAGAAAAGGTAGAGACCTTTGAACACTTAGAAAACCTTCTAAGTCAGAGAGATCAGAAGATCATGAGAGAGAGAGATAGTGGCCATTGGATCAATGATCCAGATGACCAATGATCGTCCGATCAAATCAAGTGAAGGATAGGATAAATGAGGCACAAGGTTTGAGAATTCGATTATCCGAATCTTCGTCAGCCGTCACATCAAATTAAGTGGAAGGATATGATAAGAAAATATGGAGAGTCATCGTATTTAATCCAAGACAAAGATGCATCACAGACAGATCAAGTCATTGATATAAGATCTTTATCAAATGAACATCATTCGTTTCGGGTGTAAATTTATGAGGAGGTTATGCTCCGCATAAATCTCACTTCAAGATTTTTCAGTTTCAGATATGAAATACCCGAAGCCCGGAGAGCTAGAGAGTTGAAATAAAATCTCGATCGTCGGATCATCCAAAGTAGATCTTAGTTGTCATATCTTCTTAAGAAGATCTCAAGCGTTAGATTGTCTGAAGTGAATCTAGGTCATTTGATCCAGAGCGTCAGTTTGAGATATGAAACTCACGAAGGTCGGATCACGAAATAAATCACAACTGCTGATTTAAGGAGGTTAGATCTAATCCGCATATCGTGAAAGAAAAAATATGAATTGTCTATTTAGGAGCACCATCAATATGATGAGATCGATCATCCCTTTGCATTACGGGGATTGAAGGTGCACAAACTTTAAAATGTTGAAGGCAGGCCAAAATCAAAACCACATGGAGCATTGTATTGAATTGCGGGGTGAAAAGTGGATTTCCCTCAAACCACCTTTGGTCATGCCCGCAATCACATGGTCAAGTGAGATCATCTCCCAAGGTCACATCAACGAAAGATAGGGGAAGGAGCTAGCGTTGCTAGGCTTCACATCAAAGGTTACGCATTGAAAAATAAAAAATCCTCTACGTGTATAATCCAATGACGTTGATCAAATTGAGTTTGATCGAAGGGTTGTTGTTTCACTTTGTGGTTTCTTGATCAGTTACGATTTAGTTACACTAACTGAATCATTGTTCTAGGATGTTAGAATCATGGATATTGAGCATTCTGGGATTCATGACATGGGCGTTGGAGATTCAAAGAGTAACAAATGATGAGGGCATGAATAAAAGAAAGATGTCATGAAAGATGAAGGTAGCTATTTCTTGGTAAAATAAGTTGAACTATATGTAATCAAGAAGAAAGAAGGAACAAAGAGGAAAAGATGCAGAGATGAAGAACATCAGCTGGACAGAGTAGAAATGGTGAAAACAGAAGACTGTACAAAAACCTAAGAGCATATGGAGAGAGACAACAAGTGGAGCCAATCATGAACAAACAAAAGCAGAGCATAATTGCATAACTGAGAAGAAGTGGTAAGCATTGAAATTTTTGTATTGTTGTAAGGTGTTATTAAAGTAAAGATTTATAATCAGGATGGTAGGGTGGTGCTAGGGAGGACTGTTGTCCTTAGACTTTCAAGTGGGTTCTTGAACAAAGGGAGTTGTAGATTCCATCTGGTTGCAGCCAGAAAACACTAGGGTGGTAGGGTGGTGTAAGGGAGAACCATTTTTCTCTGTTATACAGGTTGGTGCCTGTGTGACTGGAAGTTGGTGCTTCCATCTAGTTGGTGATGGAACACTCATGGAGTTGGTGCTTCCTTCTAGTGGCTTCTAGAGAAACCAGAGAGTTGGTGCTCTCTACAATTTGCAACTTGTTAACAAAGAGGTTGTAGCCTCATTTTGAGTTGGTTCTCAAAGATTGATGTGTACAAAACTTAAAAGAATGTCTATCATTCTAAGAAGAAGAGGTTTTATCCATTTATGGGTTTCCTCATGAATATTTGTCTCTTTGTATATCATATGTGTGATTGATATTTGTTATTTCTGTTGTTCATGACTTGCATAATCTTGATGATCACTTGGAGAACATTAATAATATTTCAATAGGCATAAAATTGTTTAAGAAAAGTAACAACTAATTCACCCCCCCCCTCTCATTTGTCTTAGTATTGCCAAAAATCCTACTTTAGCTTCATTAAGAAACAAAATTAGAGGTCATAAGACTAGAAGTTTAAAAGAATTGTATGAGAAAAATGATGAAGTAGATCAATTTTCAAATTTTTCATTAATTTCATATGTTTCTATCAATTTTGATGATGTTGTTAAGAAAGAAGTTTGGGTAGAAGCAATGAATGAAGAAATCGATGCCATAGAAAGGAATAATACTTGGGAACTTATACATTTTCCTGAAGATAAAAATTGTATAGGTGAAGTTGAGAAGCACAAGGCAAGGCTTGTAGCTCATGGGTTCAATCAACAACGAGGTATTGAATATAATGAAACTTTTGCACTTGTAGCCAGGCTTGATACAGTAAGAATGGTTTTATCCATTGCTTCACATAATAAATGGTATATGTACCAAATGGATGCAAAATTGTATTTTTAAATGGTTTTCTCAAAGAAAAGGTTTATGTGAAACAAGCTCCAAGATAAAATATTGATGGACACAAATGTAAGGTCTACATGTTAAAGAAAGCACTATATGGATTGAAACAAGCACCTAGAGTATGGTATAGAAGAATTTATGAATAGACGAATAGTGAAGGATTCATTAGGAGTCTGAGTGAGAGAACACTATATACAAAGGTAAATCAGGAAGGTAACTCTTGATTGTATGCTTGTATGTTCATGATTTGATTTTCACTAGAAATATTTCAGTGGATGAGTTTAAGACAACCATGAAAACTGAGTTTGAAATGACTGATTTAGGAATGATGAAGTATTTTCTAGGAATTTAAGTAAATCAATCTGAAGATGGTATTTTTATTTTTCAAACTAAGTATGCAAAGGACATATTGAAAAGGTTCAGGATGGTGAACTATAAACTGGTTGTAACACCAATTGCAACTAGAACAAAACTCAGTAAGAATGATGAGGGGTCATGTGTTGATCTGACTGTGTATAAAACATTGGTTGTAAGTATTATGTATTTGAAAGAAACAAGACTTTATATTTTGTTTGATGTAAGTTTGATTTATAGATTTATGGACACTTCAAAGAGCACTAATTGGCAAGATAGAAAAAGGATTATAAGATATGTTGTTGGAACAACAAATTATGGTGTTTTATACACATCAGATTAAGTTGATTAGATATACTGATAACGATTTTGCAAGTAGTGTAGATGATAGAAAGAGCACATCAGGATATGTTTTCATATTTGGATCACGAGTTGCAGCTTGGGATTCAAAGAAGAAACCCATTGTGACTTTATCATCTTCTGAGGCAGAGTATATTGTAGAAACAACAGTTGCATATCAAACTGTGTGGATGAGAAGGATTGTCACTAAGATGTTACATGAATAGAAAGCACCAACTCATATTTTCTGTGACAATAAATCAGTGTTTGCTTTGTCATGAAATCATGTTTTCCACAAGAAAACTAAGCATATTGATACAAAATATGATTTTATTCAAGAGTTGATAAACGATGATTAAATTTCTATAGAGTTTTACAAAACTGAAGATCGATGTGCAAACATGTTTACAAATCCCTAGAAAAGGAATTATTTGAAATTCACATAAAGAACATTGGGGTTTGTGAACTATAATATTGCATAGTTTTGTTTTTGGGTGAAATGATTAAGGGGGATAATGTTAGAGATTAATCATTTCACATCACAAAATATGGCTTATCTCAATCGATATAATTTTGAAAAGTTAGCACCGTCCATAAATTAACATGTTGACATTTTCCATTTAATTTTGGTCCAAATCCAACGAGACATTGTTAACATGCTAATTCCTTTTATGCACTCTGAAATCCAATTTAAATTACAAAAAAAATCATTCACCCAAATTTATATTGGGGGATTTCAGCGGAAAATGCCACACATAGACAACACCATTTTTAAATTGGAAAATGAATGTAACATGGAACATTAAAGAAATAAAATTGGTTCTATCGTGTTGTCCTCTTTCAATCCTATCTATCCAATATCCAATCTTCAAGTAGATAGAGGTTTATGGATCAAAGCTCATGCTGCTCCAGTGTCCCACCGCCCGCCACTCCAATCTCTAGGTGCTCCAACAAAGCTTCTACTACTGCCACATCCCTTGCAATCTCATCTCGAATGAAAACCCACTACCATCGTCTATGTAGTATCAACATTCACCGACCGTTTCGACTTTCTTTCTTGTTTCTACATATCCATCTTCTTATAAGTCCACGTTTTTTCCCTATAAGCCCATGGTATTTCCTGTATTGGCATTGGGTTTTCCATGTCAACGTCAAGTTAACTTGTCCATTTTATTTTCCAAGCCTTTGATGAAACAATTTCTACAATCGTTGTATAAATCAATGTTATTCGTTGTTATTTTACATGTTGGTATTATTTCTTACTCTATACACCTCTAAAATATATGGAAACAATCAATTTGTTGGTGCACTACTAACTAAATTTTGAGATGTAAATGTCTAATCAATGTTATTCTATTTTTTTTACATTCAAGGAAGGATCAACTAGCTAGGAAAAAACAGTTTCAGGAGATACTCTCGAGCTATCATCTTTTGTTTTTATATGATCAACATTATTTTATTTTTATATGATTACAATAGTAATTTTAATAGTAAATAGAATATAATTATGTCCAAGACATATTGTTTTTATATGATTAACTTAGTAATTTTAATAGTAAATAAAATATAATTATGTCCAAAACATATATAAGCAGAGATATTTCCTGAAACCTCTCAACCACTCAAAACTTGTCATCCAATAGTACTTGCCATGTCACCTATCCCCCTCCCTCTTTTGTTGTCCAACCTCCTACTTGCCACGTCACCTATCCCCCTACCTCCTTTGTTGTCCAACCTCTTGTGTAGTCGGCCTAAGCGTATTTCTCCCCTTTGTTGAGACATTTCACTCAGTCCATAATATGGCTTCTTCCATGCAATATTAGTCGGCTTCACACTACCTTCCTCCATGCCAATCGGGTCTTGATCATCAAACATGCTAGAGATTAAATCTTCCCCTTGTTTACCCTTTTCAGATGACACGTAAGTATTATCCTTCTCACGTAACACCATATTCAACCTATCTTTAATGTGCAAGGTTTTAAATGCACCAACAACCTCTGCATTGTGGCCTTGAACCACCTCTGATGAGGTGCCCTTGATACCGCTCATGGAACCCTTTTTCTTATACGAATGGCTTTGATATCTTTCCAATTTTTTCTTTGTTTGTCTAGGTACCAGGGTTGTTCTTCCCACCCCCACACAACGAGAACCACCGAGGTTACTCTATTTCCTTTCCCAACCAATGAATGGCTTCTTTTACCAAGTAATGGCCCCATCCCCTTTCACGACCTAGGATTGACCACGCGGTAATTCCATTTTTCAATATATTTACACCTATCCATTGTTCATTTCGAATCCCTCGCTTATGGCGCTCTAGTTCGAATCCATCTCCAACTGATCTAAAAAAATCTTTTACATGACTATGGTTGAGTTATTAATGCATGTGTTGATTAACCAATTAGGAAGCTCAAAGAAAGAGGAAGAAGTATATAAGAAATGTAGCATCCATATAAAAATGTATAGAACTGAAATGAAGCGTAAAACAACAATAAACCATAACACCAATGTGATAATGGAGTTCAGAAATCTTGCCTATGTCTCCAGGCCTTTTTCTCAGTGGGTGAGGCTGTCTTATTTCTGTTCAAAGCTCAATAAGTACATCACAACAGTGCCAAAAGGTTACAAAACTAATTTGGTCTTTTTCTACCATATCTTTAGAACCCAACAGAAGAAAAAACACTCAAATAGGATGACTCGAGCTCCTAGAAATGGCCCACAAAGGTGCACTCCTCAACAACTTCCATGCATAAAAATGGATTTGGCTTGGAAAATATTCAGCATAAACCTGCTTTGAATCCCCTCTCATGGCCTCAAGAAGGGTTGGTTTATATAGATATGAATTTGGTAACCATCTCCCAACTTCCCCCCAAGATATGGCCTCAAAAGGGCCCAACATCCCCCAAAAAGGGCCAATATCTCTAATATCAGTTGAAGAAATCATTAAAATATCCATATTATAATGTTAAAAACCAAAATTTTTAACAAAATTTGGGCTAAGCCCCTATGGCATGGGTGCGCACCCCCTTTGCACAATCACATGAGGCCATATGGACAAGCGCCAACCCTCTAGGGGCTATGCACTGGCCCTTACCCCACAAACTCTTGTCACCTATCAACATTACATGGGACCGAGTCTCGAACTAGGCGCCCGACGTTTTGGTCTTACCTCTCAGTCACATGGTGTAAAAAGAACCATGCCTTATGGAGGAATCAAGAGATTTTCCCACAATACCGCTCCCATAACGATTCACATTCAGGTCTCATTGAAACTCCCATAGGATCCAGGGCCGAGATGGAACATACACCAAAAACTGTGCTAACTGTTGGCTGGGAAATGGTCACGTCAGATATGGTTGCATGTATTGCTTCCACCAAGGGATGGGGGATAGGCCCCAACCCTTTACTGCCCGGTCATACCATATATTATAAAATATATATTAATAAAGTCGTATATCTAAAAATATCCAACGACGGGTGAGTTGGTAGACCTGACCCTACCAAGTCACTGCTCCGTGGTGGGGTATTGGGTTTGAAACTCACAAAATCCAAACAACTTTTGCAATAAACCATCGAACCAATCCATGGGTGCGACGTGGCATCACATCACTCGTCCACCTGGATGCGAAGTGTCCAAACCTAATTTTCCAAGCTGCCACATCATCCTCCCTATCAATGTGTCTACCACGTGTCGTACCTACCATGTAATTTGTATGGGTGTTTCACGTGTCACCCTTGCAGTGGTGACACGTGTCACCCCGAGATTGGTCCACCTATCATGTCCACATTAACATTCGTATGCTTAATCACCCTACCATGTGTCACCTCCAGAGTCTTCCACATTAGCACTAATTGTGCCTGCCACATTATTTGTACGACCGTATGACATATATAGTTAGCTACCACATGGAACTATACAGATTGTAGGAACTATACAATCATCATTTTTTTTGCTTGTTTGAAAAAATGAACAGATCGCCATAACTTGAGAATACGATGTCTGTTTGATCCCGTACAAGTTTTGTTGGGTTTGTATCGATGAGGCCTACGTGTATGTCTATTTTGAAGCCATTATGAATTTTTTTATTTTTAGGCCTTTCTAAGCCCCATCAAGCTCCTGAATCCAATGATGGATCACACCTCTCCACTAAGGTATTTTTGGTCCCCAAAAGGTTACTGACCATCAACAAGATCGAGATAGGCCACCCGACTTGTTCTCTATCTTTGAACTCTTTCCTATGCACGTGTCTCATCAAGATCAACTATAACACAATCATGATAACTGAAAGCATATTGTTGTCCATTTGAACCCTTTCACATCTTACTAAAACCACTATAATCCATGTAGAAAACATTACGAATGATAGCATAAAAAATACGACTGCAAACAGTCTGATATGTTTGTAATATTTGCATGACATAAGCTTATCTTGAAGAAAACCATGATTGATTTTCCATTCCACAATCATCTCCTGTTCTATATCAAGATATATTACTTCATTTGAAACAATTATAGGTTTGTTTCTTGCTTGACCTGCCTTCTTTAATTTTTCCATAGTTTGAAGAGTTTTATTTGCCTTTACATGATGAGCATGAACTACATAATCTTGACTTGCTTTGGTTAATTGATATTGATTCTTTGTCCTGTAGAATATTTCTTTACGATCAAATAAGTATGGACTCCCTAAGACCATTCCACATTCACTTAATGGAACTACATCACATGTTACCTCATCCACATACTTAGATGAAATAACAAATTAAAATGTGCACTGCTTGGTTATGTGCATTTGATGATTGTTTCTTATCCATTTAAGTGTGTAAGTCTTATGATGTATATGTGTTTTTAATCCCAACTGCTTAACCAATTCCTCAGAAATTAAGTTAGATTGAGATCCACTATCGATTAATGTATCAACCTTAGTGTGTCACATGATGGCCCTTATGTAAAACAAGTTACTTCTATAATCAATTCCTTCACCAATTTTACGTGTCATACCAACCAATGAGACCTTAGATTTGTCACCTGAATCTGATCCCAAGTTTGTGGGTCGTGTTGTCACTGCAACTATTTTCCTCCCTTTCTTTTCCTTGAACCACTTTGCCCTCTTCTTGAGATGCAATTGCCAACAATGGTCCTCATCATGCCCCTCTTTATTGAAATGCTTGCAAGAGGGATTCTCTTCCTTTCTCATCACTGCATTTGACTTCATGCCATGCCATTTCCTCTTGTCCTCTTTCCTTGAAGACGATTCCCTTAATACACCAACACTTTTTTTCCCTGCTTCAATGTATGTCACTTGAATAAAAACCTCATCAAGATTAGTTGGTCCAAACATGAATATAGTATTTCGAATATGTGTAGGTAAACCTCCTATATACTTCATAAGAGTTTCTTGGGTATCTAACTTCAATGCCATTTTACGAAAGCCATCTCTGTATTCTTGCATTGTTTCTCCTTTTCTTAGTTTTAAATCTTTCCACTCAATTAATTCTTTTTCTTTATAACCCAAAGGATAGAATTGTTTTCTAAGTGCATAAATGAAACTTTTCCATGATGGAAACACATTACCCACTTGTTGCATTCCATTTTTCAACTTGCTTTGCCACTAGATGAGAGTTGTGCCTGCAAGTCTCAATGGTGCCAACTTGATTTGTGTGGACTCATCCTTGATATGTTGCACACTGCAATAGACCTCCATCTGTGTAACCCAATTTTCAAGTCTATCTACATTAAATTCACCATCATACATCGGTAATTCAAATTTAACATCAAGTTTTAACAAAGGCATTTCGTTCTTATTGTTATGAACACTTTTCTTTGCATTGGGTTTAGAACTTGAACTTGAAGAAGAAGGAGAAGAAGGAGGTGAGATGGAGGTGAAGGAGGAATCTGAGGAGGGTCCTCTCCTTCTTCACTTTTTCCCTTTGAAGATTCACCAAGAAATAGTCTCTTTCGTTTCAGGTAATCCTCGTACAAAGCCATCATCATCTCCGAAATGGCGAATAAAGTTTTTCGAAACTCTTTCTCATCCTTAGAAAGGCCCTCTTCCAATGCCATCTTCTCCCTGTGAGAAGTTCTCTTTCTCAATCCAATCAATGGATTCTCTTCAACAACATCACCTTCACCACGAAGTAGCTTTTCCCTGGTTAACATGAAAAACTCAAATTCAAACGTCAACTAGCTCTGATACCACTTGATCCGAAAAAATATTTTACACGACTATGGTTGAGTTATTAATGCATGTGTTGATTAACCAATTAGGAAGCTTAAATAAAGAGGAAAAAGTATAGAATAAATGTGACAACCATATAAACATGTACAAAACTGAAATGAGGCATAAAACAACAACAAACTATGAAACCAATGTGATAATAGAGTTCGACAATCTCGCCTACATCTCCAGGCATTTGTCTTAGTGGGTGAGGCTTTCTTATTTTTGTTCAAGGCTCAATAAGTACATCATAGTAGTTCCAAAAGGTCAACAAATATCTAGAACCCAATAAAAGAAATGACACTCAAATCGGATGACCGGAGCTCCCATAAATGGCCTGCAAAGGTGCGCTCCTTAACAACTTCCCTACATAAAAATGGCTTTGGATTGGAAAATATTCAGCATAAGACTTCTTTAAATCCCCTCTCATGTCCTCAAGAAGTCTTGGTTTATATAGATCTGAAGTTAGTAACCATATCCCAACTTCCCCCCAAGATCTCGCCTCTAAAAGGGCCCAATATCCCCCCAAAAGGGCCAAAATCTCCAATATCAGTCGAATAAATCATTAAAAAATCCATATTATAATGTTAAAAACCCATTTTTTAACAAAATTCTGGCTAAGCTCCTCTGGCCTGGGCACTCACCCCCTTTTCACAGTCAAATGAGGTCCTATGGACAAGCGCCAACCACCTAGGGGTTGTGCGTTGGTCCTTACCCCGCAAACCCTAGTCACCTATCAAAATTACATGGGACTGAGTCTCGAACTAGGTGCCTGGCCTTTTGGCCTTACCTTCAAGTCACATGGTGTAAACAAAACCATGCCTTGTGGAGGAACTGAGAGCTATGCTCGCAATACCGCACACATAACGATTCACATACGGGTCTCATGGCAACTCCCAGAGGATTGGGGGCCAGGCTGGAACATACACCCAAAAACCACGCTAAATGTTTGTTGGGCAATGGTCACATCGGATATGGTCACATGTATTTTTTACGCTGAGGTTTGGGGGCTAGGCCCCA
The DNA here is from genome assembly GCA_010110895.2 of Picea sitchensis. Taxonomy (NCBI): domain Eukaryota; kingdom Viridiplantae; phylum Streptophyta; class Pinopsida; order Pinales; family Pinaceae; genus Picea; species Picea sitchensis. The sequence continues at coordinate 440,633 of SNQJ01S0003289.1, read as the reverse complement.
ACCCTTTACCACCCGATAATACCATATATTACGACATATATATTAATAAAAATGCATATCTAACAAGATCCAATGGCGAGCATGTTGGTAGACCCAACCCTGCCAAGTCATTTCTCTATGGTGAGGTCTCATATTTGAAACCCACAAACTCCAAACAACTTTTGCAATAAACCATTGAACCAATCCATGGGTGCCACGTGGCACCATGTCAGTCGTTCACCTGGATGCCAAGTGTCCAAACCATATTTTCCAAGATGCCACATCATCTTCCCTATCAATGTGTCTTTCATGTTTCATACCTACCACCTAAGATATACAGGCATGCCACATGTAACCCTTGTAGTGGTGACATGTGTCACCCTGAGATTGGTGCACCTGACATGTCCACGTCAACATCCGTACACCTAGTCACCCTGCCATGTGTCACCTCCATAAGATTCCATGTCAGCACTGATTGTGCTTGCCATGTCATATGTATGATCGTACAACCTATATAGTCATCTTCCATGTGGCACTGTACGGACTGTACAATCATCATTCTTTTTGCCTATTTGGCAAAATGAAGAGATAGCCATAACTTGAGCATACGATGTCCGTTTGAGCCCATTCAAGTTGTGTTGGGTTTGTATCGACGAGGTTTACACACACGTACATTTTGAATCCATTATGATAACTTTTATTTTTAGGCCTTTGTGAGCCCCATCCAGCTCCTGGATCCAATTCTAGATCAACAACCTTGCAAAGGAAAATCGATTATTTCTAGGCAATTGAGCCTCTGCATAGTTGTATTGTAAGTCATATATAAATTTCCTTAAGGCTGAAGTCGCCTTGAAAAAATATTTCCAGAGAATTCTCATCCATTTTTCATCCTGCAAATCTCAACTTATCTCTCTAAGCCAGAGAATATTTCATAGCTTCCCTCCATTTTCTGCACACAATGCTTATCACAAAAACACCAACGTAATTCACAAACCATAATTGTAAAAAAAAAATGTGATACTTGTTAAAAACTATCAACCATCAATACATCGTTGGAAAATCAATTAGGCCTACAAATCAATAACTGTAATGGAAATTGACAATTGGAAGATGAATAATTTGCATTATGATTGAATGGATTGAATTCTCATGGCTCGATACTTTGAATGAAATCAAGAAATAATCAGCCATGACGCGACAATAGATGAAATAAGATACAATAATGCAAATGCTAACTATAATTCCATAAAAAAATTCTTGAACTCACACCCTAATGCTCCCACCAATTGCAACTTTCCGAGTGACATGTAACATTTGAATTCTCCCACCAATTGCAACTTTCCTAGTGACATGTAAACATTTGAGACATGGAACTTGGAGAAAATTTATAACTCTAACTAATATGATCCAAAGTTTCTTGGATTTCATTATGGAATGGGGAGGAGAGTTCACATCTCCGAAATCCAAACTAAAAATTCCAAACAACAACAAGGAATAGGAGCAACAACAACATGTAATAGATATATTTTCACATCTTGCATGTCCAAAGAGAAGATAAAACTTGACTATTGGATATTTACATTCATTACTTTATGATATCACAATGAAAAGTAACCATTCATTTCTATTTGAGATCATCATGATGAATAACTAGGGTGTTTTGTATACTAAGCATTACTTTTTGCACCTTTGGCCCATAGAATGGATTACCATCTTAGTAAGAATTCAATGAGGTTGAATCTTCCTCATAGTGTAGTTGCATGTGAAGCTCTTCCATAAAACATTGTCTGTCTATCCATAAATTTTATAGAAATTTATGAGAATGGTCATTTGATGAATGCCTAAAAATTTCAAAAATTCATTTTAATATATTAGAATGGTCATTTGATCAAAAACCAGAATAAGGTGGACAGAAGTATCATAAGTTTGGAAAAGTGAAAACAAAAAGATTTATTTCTACTACTTTTAAAATATTCATTAAATAAATAAATAAATTAAAAACAACTTGATTCAGCTAATATGAACATTTGCAACATTAATGAGGGTAGAAAAATGCTCACTTCCCATAATTATTTCCATTTCAAAAGTTATTCTCGTACTCATAATATCTTGCCTCTTAATCTTTGTCATGGTTGTCAACCTAGACTTGAATATGGTGGTAGTTTTTAACAATTCGTAAAGCTATATATATATATATATACTTATAAATGACTATGTAGTGGAGAGTTATATATAATAATAATAACAATTTATTTTTAAGGTCACGACCAAGCGAGCACACCTCCGCCTAGCGATTTGACTGGTAAAGTCTACGAAGGTATACATACCGTACCCCCCTCTGGATTTGAACCTATGACCTCTTAAGAGAAAACACATGTT
>SNQJ01S0003289.1:391055-428647 GCA_010110895.2 Picea sitchensis | reverse complement strand
TTAAACACATAAAAAATGTATTACAAACACATTATGGTGTTGGACAAGGTTTGTCACATTTTGGAATTGGGTTATGTAACATGTTCGTTACATTGTGACATTGGGAAATGGTCATATTTTTGCAATATGGGGCTATGTTTGTCACAATGCAACATTGGGTTGCGTACATCACATTGGGACATTGGGTTGAGTTTGACACATTGCAACATTTCAAAATGTTTCTCACATTATGACGTCATGATATTTGCATCACATTGCGATGACGATGCATTGTTCATCACATTGTGACGATGAGGCTAAGTTTTTCATATTGCAGCAATATGGCTATGCTCATAACATTATGATTACAGGGAAACGCTCATCATACTTGATCAAAGGGTATGTCCATCACGTTGCGACATTGCTATGCTTGTCGAAATGTGATAATACCATGTTTGTGAGAATACATTATCACATTTCGATACATTCGACACATTAAGATAATGTGGCTATTACTGTCACATTTTGATGATGATGCTATATTCATCAAATTGTGACAATGAGCCTATGTTCGTCACATTGCAAAAATATGTCTATTTTCATCACTATGTGACGATGGGGATATGTCCACGACATTGTGATGATAGGGAAATGTTCATCACATTGCGATGTTAATATGTTTTTCATGTGATGCTACCATATATAATGAATTAAACACATCATTGATTGCTTCATGTACATATATGAATTAAACACAACATATAAATGAATTAAATGCATCATATAAAAAAACTTATTTAAACACATCATAAACACATATAATTTATGTTGAATGAGAGGTAATTAAAAAATCAACACAAATACAAATGCATCATACGTATAATTAATTTAATGTAACATATCAAAAACGAATTAAACAAATCGTAAACACATTACAAACACATTTTTGCATTGGAATAGGTCACTTCTTTGCAATATTGGGCTATGTTTGTCACAATGCGACATTGGGTTCCATACATCACATTGCAACAATGGGTTATGATTGACGCATTATGACATTTCAAAATGTTTCTCACATTATGACATCAAGATATTTGCATCACATTGCGACGATGATACATTTTTCATCACATTGTGCGATGAGGCTAAGTTTGTTAGATTGCGACAATATGCCTATGTTCATCACATTGCGAGAATAGGATACTACTCATAACATTACAATGACAGGTTATGTTCATCAAATTGTGGTGTTGTTATTCTTGTCAGAATGCGACAATACCATGTATCTCACAATGAAACATTATGGCTACGTTCATCACATTAGGACGACACGACTATTTTCATCACATTGAGATGATGAGGCTATGTTCATCACATTACAATCATGAGGCTATGTTCGTCACCTTGTGACCATATGGTTATTTTCATCAAAATGTGACAATGGGGATATGTTCGTGACATTGCAATCCTAGGGAAATGATCATCACATTGTGGCATTACTATGTTTGTCTTGCGACACTACCATGCTCGTCACATTGTGAAAATATTTCTATGCTCGTGAGACTGTGATATGACAATGGGGATATGTTCATGAGATTGTGATATGAAAATGGGGATATGTTCATGACATTGTGATCCTAGGGAAATGATCATCACATTGCAACTTTACTATGTTTTTCATTTGACTCCACCATGGTTGTCACATTGAGGCAATATGGCTATTCTCCTCACATTGCGACAATAGGGTTATGCTCATCACATTGCAATGACACGGAAATGGTCATCACATTGTGATGTTACATTGCGGTGAGGTTGTTTTCATCGTGTTGCAATGATGAGGATATGTTCATCATATTTTGATGATGAGGCTTTGTTTGTAACATTGTGACAATATAGCTATGTTTATCACACTCTCATGATGGGGCTAAGTTTGTCACATTACGATGATGGGGAAATATTTTTCACATTGAGATGTTACTATGTTTGTCATGTGACACTACCATGTTTGTCACATTGTAAGAATATGGTTATGTTCACCATATTACAACAATGGGGCTATGTTCATCATATTACAATGACAGGGATATGTTTGTGAGATTACATCGACATGGCATTGTTCGTCACATTGTGACGTTACTATGATTGTAATGTTGTGATGCTACTATGTTCATCACATTGCAACATTGCTATGTTCCTCATGTTAGAATGCTTATTACATTGAAGAAAACTTAGAATCATACTTGTTCTAAGGACATTGATAGCAAATCATGTTTAACTTTATAGATGATGATTTTTATTTGTTCTAAATATATCGACAAGAAATCATCTTGAGCTAGCAAATCATCTAGAAATTTATAGATGCCGAGTCATGCTATTCTAAGGACATTGATAAAATTTACAATCTTTCTTAAGATTAAATACATTTACAAATTTATAGTGTTTCTTCTAAATTAAATATATTTACAATTTAATGGATCAAAATTTAGTTATTAATATTATTTGAATTGAATTCAAATCACTTTATATTTATTATAAAATAAACCCTAATACACATAACCATATGTCTAATTTTAATACCTAATTTTAATAGGAATAACCCTAACCGTAATCTGGCCCTAACATTAACCCTAATAACCCTAACCATAATTCTAATATATTATTAATACATTATTGATGAGTATATTTAATTATTAATATTGATTAATAATTACTGTATAAAGGTATGTATGTTACATATCTAAAGTACACATTGTAAAATACACTTAATTATGTATGTTAATAATAACTAATAATATAATTAATATTAATAATTAATAATTATTAATGTATTGTGTAAAATAATTCTTAAAATATTAATAAAAATTTATTAATAATATTACTAATGACTATTAGTTATACTAATGATAATAACAACATGCATTCATTTATATTAACAATAAATATATTAATTATCACTATATTAATAATTATTAGTATAGTTAATGATTGATATTATTAACATATTAATTATCACTATATTAATAAATATTAATATAGTTAATTATTGATATTACTAATAACTATTAATATAATTAATGATCGATATAGTTAATCCTTAATATTAAAAATATAATATAATATTAATCACTTTTTACTATAATAATTTAATATTAATAACACTAACCTTAATTCTATTATTAATTAATAATATTAATTATTAATATGGTTAGGATTCGTATTATTAATATTAAAGTATTATAGTAAAATGTGATGAATATTATATTATATTATTAATATTAGGGGTTAACTATATCAACTATTAACTATATTAATAGTTATTAATAATGTCAATCATTAACTATATTAATAGTTATTAATATAGTGATAATAATATTTATCAATAGTTAATTTAACTTTATTAATAGTTAGTAATATAGTTATAATTAATATGTTAATAATAACAATCATTAACTATATTAACTCTAAGAGTAACTCCAACTCTAATAAACTTAATCTTATTAATTAATATATTAACTACAATAACTCTAACTCTAATAACTCTATTAATTAATACATTATGAATAACTCTCCAAACTTGCAAAACTTATTTTATTAATAAACTTTGTTAATATATTTAATAAATTAATTTATAAAACTATGTTACTAGTAGATTGTGAAAAGATGAGCCACAAATTCATTAAGCTAGCCACTAACTAAGAATATGAAAGTTTTGTAATTATTGTGGCTAATTGAATGACTCTATTAGTGTTGTGAAAAGATGAACCACGGAATTCACATTAAGCTAGTCACTAATGGAGAATATTAAAGGATTCCAATTATGGTTGTTTTCCTAGTAGGTGTATGGTAGATAGAGAGAAATATGGTAGATAGGGAGAAATGTAAATCTAGAGAAAAAGTTAATATTAAAGTAAATTTATAAAGTAAAGAGGTTAAGTCAAGAAAATTATGAACAAAATGGATGATTAAGAATATGTTAACATCTTTAATTAATAATTATACAATTGAAATTTGTGATTAAATGAGCCCTTTTCAATAAATATACTTAATTAAAAACAATATATATTACATTTCAAATTTATATACAATGATAAAGGTTGATATCAATTTTCAATATATGTCCATAATAAAAAAAAAATAAAAAAAAAATGAAAGGCAATACTAAAGAAAAAGTATAATCTGATATTGCTATGGTAAATTAAATCAATTCTACTATTTGATAGATTTCAAATTTGTTATAATGTGAAATATTCACCCACTTTCTATATTCGAAGAACGCATCCCTCGTTTTGATCATATAACACCGCAACCAACATTAAAATTCTCAATGGTTAATTCAATGCATCTGGTGTTTGTCAAATATAATATCAGTGTATTGGGTTTCAGGGTTATAAGGTTTTTGAATTTGTTTTAGAGTGGCAACTCAATCTATTTCTACGTCTTTGCATACCCTCTCGGGCGATTGAACATTTATCGATAAATTGAAAACCACGCTGATATACCTGAACGACCTGGGAATGTTCCCCACATCATTTCAAGGAAATTGCCCCGCCATAGTATTGGAGATATGTTCACTCGAAATAAACAACTCGAAAATTGCCACGTCATTGTAACGGACTTTTCTCCATTGAGGCAGATGCAGTAAAAACCTAGAATTGCCTCCATTGAGCAAGATGGAGTAAAACTCCGCGCACAATAAAAACCAAGGCCAAGTAAATAATGCAATGGGGCTTTAGCATTTATCAGTGGTACCAATAACTACCTTCCGAAGCGATCTTAAAAGCTGTAGACAGAATCTCATATTTGAATTATACACGACGTCAGATTTTCATTATCCCACATAATATTTAGTGCACATTTAATGCCGTAACATTTTCAGCCATATGAGGTTACTGGAAAGAAAGGCTTAATCCACCCAGCCATAATTCCAGTTCATCCAGCTAAGAGAAACTAAATAAAGGCTTTTTCGAGCTTCCTAACCTGCAAATCATAACCCTAAGACAACAGCATACACAAAACTAAATAACGATCAAGATTATGAGTAGGATGAAATATGGACTTTCCTCCAAAATAAAACAAAACAATGAATAGTTTCTCTATTAGCCAGCAATCCTTGGACGGTAAACCCAGCAATCCTTGGATGCTAAACCCCCCAAAAATATTGTAATCAACTCTTTCTTAATCAAGTTATTATTTTTATTTTTTAAATAACATTGCTTCCTAAAAGTGAGTGTTATCATTGAGGGAAACTCAATATATAGCCAGAGTAAACGTTGGAATTTTTGGGAATTTAAACTTATTATGTAATTATAGTAAACGCTAGAAAGAAAGATTAACTACACTCACCAAATGATTAAACATTAAAGATTAATATCGAAATTTCAACTTAATATATAACCATAGAGTTGGAAACGCTGGAAAACTCTGGGTTGAAAGATAGAATTGCAATGGATTTGGGGGCATGATAGAAGTTATACGATGAAGATTTATGGAAACGAATGCAAAGAATGTTATTGCATTCAAGTTTGGATAGATGGGGCGCCCTATAGATTGATAGAAGCGGATACCATTAAACTTAAGATGAAACTAAATAATAGAAAACTGAAATAACTGAATTTATATTCCAAATATAGAAAAACATAACATACCTGGGAAAAGGCGATCACTTGATGGGCTTTTGTTATTACAAAAGGACTCGTGCTTGATTTCCCTGCTAGAACGCTCGTAACTAGCATCTGCACCGTTTTCCTCAACCCCAACCAAATCAATCAAGTTAATGAAGGCCGGCTCTACCCGCTTGCAATATCTCTGCTCCCAACCCAATCCAGAAATTTGCCTACAATATCCTAGTCATTGTGTTAATTTTGACTGTAATACATGGATTGATAGTTGGAACGCATGGATGGATATCTCGAAGGAACCGATTGTTCTTTATGATGTTTTCTTTTTAAATGATGAAACTGTTGAAACGGAAAACACCAGCCCGCACGATCCCAACTTGGGAGGAGGATGCTCACGGCGGTTTCACCTCAAACAGCAAAAAAAAGTCAGTAGAAACCCTAAACCTGCACAGGGAGCAACAAATAAAGTGGCAAGAACCTTCATTATTATATTAATCAGGTTAATCACCTTTTTTTTAATGATGAACTACTATAATGTAAGAAAGTTGCAACAAATAAAGTGGCAAGAACCTTCATTATTATATTAATCAGGTTAATCACCTTTTTTTTTTAATGATGAACTACTATAATGTAAGAAAGTTAATGGTTAAAATACTTTAATTTAGTGTGGCAAGTAAGAATATTCTAATCATATCAAAACACGTGGACAAAAATCACAAGTTCACAAAAATAGTGGACAATGTGATTAAAAACTTGTTAATTCTGGTCCTTTTCAATAGTTAATATCGATTGTTGACTGTATTTGATATAGTTCAATAGGTGTCATTTTATATATTTCCAAACTAATGGCTTCATCTGAATATGAATATCAGCCACTTTTATAATCTAGTTGTACTAATTACTGATTGACAACTATTGAAACATCAACTTCTGTCTCATCCAAGAGCTTCTGAGTGAGGAATTCATTAGTAAGGAATTTATGATCCTGCCCACAATGTAACACAGATTCATGTCGTGAAGAACTTTCCACATGCCTTTTACTTTGTTTGATGCATGTAGATCTCTTCTATTTGACAACTATTTCGGTTTCTTCCACTGTAAACAATAGCTCTTTTATTTTTCTCTGGTATCTCCAACTATGGAAGCCCTATCAGCCTTCATGCACATTAAATTTACAGTTCATTAGAATATGTAAACCATGCAAGATAACTACAGTATTTTAGTTTGCACGTTTGACATTCTAAGTGCAACAATAATCCATGGAGTGCTAGCCATATAAACACCAATTAACATGAAGTACTAAATATAAACATAATGATAAAAAATAAAACACCAATTAACATGAAGTAGTAAACATAAACATAATGACAAAAAATAAGAGAACATATATCCGCCCTGAAATATTATCAACTGTAAGATAAGATTGTCCATTTAATGTTTCAAATGTTGAAGTAAGATAAATATAAAACAAATTTTATCAAATGTTGAAGTAGGATAAATATAAAACAAAATTTATCGTTTCGAAATTTGTTTATCACTGTTGGTTTACACTCTTTTTTATTCTGACCCTGCAAGAACAGAAAGCATTGCAGACATGATTGAATCGCATATAGTCATAAGTCATGGGCCGTATGAATTATACCAACATCCGTTATTTTGATGGTTATATCGAGTAATCAATGACAATAATATATCACTCTCATACATTTGGGTGAGTATGAGCTATTGTCATCCTGTATTTGGGATGAGTATGGCGGATATGAACACGTGGCCGCAAGAATTACAGAGGATCTTGGATCCCCATAGTTTGAGTAACATTCATGAGTCTTCTATGGAAGTCAATATCTACATGGTTATGGTTAAAACCAACTGTCAAAACAGTTAAAACCCTAACTCTAAAGCCAAAACAATGGCAACCCTAAAGACAAAACTCTGAAAAAAAACACGTACACAACCCTAACACCAAACCATAAAAAAAAAAATCGGTGTACTAAAAAATTATATCAAACCAGATACCAAACCTTGAGTTCCTCAAGAACTATTTGTTAGCGCGGACGATAGTTCTATGTAACAAACATTCTGGAACTATGCGTGTAAATCCGTCATCTTTCATCTTAAGAAGATTCCATATTCTTAGCGCTCTAACATAAAGATCCAAGGTTCGACCTTGTTTTGCTCCCCATAGATACTCTCCACTAAGAAATATGCTCTGCATTATGCATATTTCAGCAACAGACTTATTAATAACTAATGTTCAACCATGAATCAAATGATATAATCCTAACCTTCCACAAAACTAGTAATAAACTTTACATTTTAAATTTCAATCAAAGGTAGAAAAACTTGTATAAACTTAAATATATGATAATAATATTAAATATTCCATACCATGAATTATAATAAAAACTAGCAAATCCATATTAAAGGAGTGGTTGATACACTTAGATGGGGTTATTAAATTTATTTTTAGAAAAATCTATTTAAATACAAGTTATCAACAAACACCAATAATTGTAAAGGTATATAAATGAATTTTCACTTTACAATTCCTAAAGTCATTAAAATCAGAATTCTGAACCATAACTGAAGGATTAATCATTTATAATGGTTTCCTCTCCAATATAAAATATCATCTAAAAACTTTAAATTGGAGATTAAAAACTCCATCAAATAGAAGAAGAATGAATAAAAAAATAAAAAGATAAATGAAATAATAAAAGATAAGAATCAAGATACCTAATTATTAGATGAGAATGTACATATGCACCCTAAACAAAAGTAGTATTCTTTAATTAATAATAGAATTTAAAGCTAGATCTAACTATAGCAATGCCTACCATATTTTATTATTTTTGACACATTTGCAAAACTACTAACCATGTATCTTTCATAATAGAAGGTGTCATCCACAATAGAGCCAAAACTCTCAACCCTATGTATCATCCACAACATAGCCAAAACCCTAGGCCTTAGATGCAAGAACATACCACTGGTGTAAGGGTGGAAAATAAAGTGAAACTTTCCATTCACTGAACTCCTTATAGCTAGTAAATAAGGTGAAGTATTCCACTCACTCACAAAGTTCTACTCAAGTGAGTAAGAAAAACTAAAAATTAAACTGAGTAAAAGCCAAAATCTAAAGTAATTTATCATTATTATGTTAATCATGTTAATCATTCTTTTTAATAACCAAGAAACATCCTTTGATATGCAAGAAGGTTAATGTTTTAAATCAAAACCTTTCATTTATTGTGATCACTAATAATATTCTCATCAAATGAAATGGAGGCCATTAAAAACCCATCTATGATTAAAAGTTCATTCTAGCAATTTTCGATACCTATAACACCAATTAGAACAAATGTTTCGCATGAATTATAACAATAGTGAGAACTTCATTACAGCTATAATAAGAACTAGCAAAACCACATTAACCAAGTGGTTGATAAAAATCTATTTAAACACAATTTGTCCACAAACTTCAATAATTGGAGAGGCATATAAATGAATATTCACTTTTCAACTCCTAAAGTCATTAAAATCATAATTGTGAGCCAAAATAATTAGGATTGATCAATTATAATGGTTTCCTCTCCAACATAAAATATCCTCTAAAAACCTTCAATTGGAGATTAAAAACTCCATTAAATAAAAGAAAAATGGATTAAAAAATTAAGAAGATAAATGAATTAATAAAAGGTAAGAATCAATATATCTAATTATTGGATGACAATGAACATATACACACTAAAAAAAGTAGTAGTATTTGATTAATAGAAAAATTTAAAATTAAATCTAACTATAACAATGCTTATCACATTTTATCATTTTTGACACATTTACAAAACTACTAACCATGTGTTGTGTCCTTCACAAGATAATGTATCATCCACACTAAAACCAAAACCCTAAACTCTATGTATAATACACAACATAGCCAAAACTGGACTCTCACTCAATCCATCTAATGATTTCAAGATGAGAGAAAATCCAAACTTTCCATTCCTCTTTGAAAAACAGATAATTAAGTTCCACTTACACCAAAACTCCTGGCGAATCCTTTACTAATACCCTGTACAAATATGGTATCTTATTGTTATCTACTACATTGCTTAGAATTCTCTTGAATGGGCTCACCTTGTTTGCTACAATTTTTTTCTCCTTAATGAAAATATTTCCCATTTTTTTTAAAGTATTAGATAGTAGGTTACGTGGATTTTAAAAACCGCTCATTAAATAGACAAAATAGGAGGAGAGCGCCTAAATATGAACATCTTCTTTAGCCTTAAACACTCAAATATAAACCCTCTATCAAAAAAGAAATGAACTCTCGGGAAACTCTAAATATGAAATGATATAAAATCCATATTGAACTTTGGGTTTGTTGTCAAACCATAGAAATACTGGTGTATTACAGGTGAGCACGTCCAATGTTGTGCCCACTGCGTGTGGTATTTCAAATAAATTAGTATAGCTTTTATTTTTGCTACATGACATACATTAGGGTTCATATAAATAATTATAAATTAGTATAGCTTTTTTTGGCTACATGATATACATTAGAGTTAATATAAATAATTATTATCATACCTGAAACGCGGAGGATGAACTTTGTTGATCCATCCTAGAAATACTCAAAGTTGCATAGTTCATCATGTCTAAAACTTTGTTCACCCTAAAACTTTGTTTATCAATTCTTCAAATGTATGGGCGTTAAACTTTGAGATTAATATTACTTGAATAACAAAAATAAGAATGAGATGACCAGCTAACTGCAGTGAGAAAAGACATATTAGGGTTTGGCCATCGATGGAACTCTGTGAGTGGCTTTGGGTAAAGTTGCAGTCAATGCAAACGATGTATTCGGCGATATCATGGCTTTGATATGCACGCTAAACTGTGAAGTTCATAAGATCAGAGTTATTTTTATATATGAATCTCAAAATTCGAGAAGATATGCAAGTTAAGGCGGATACCTGTGCTAATACAAAGAAGAATTCATATACTGGGTAATTTAAATCTTTCTATGTTAGAAACCATTAGTCTGAGACGCCAATCGAAACGTGGCAGCCATGCAGCCTCACATCCATAAAAGCCTGGCCAATTGAAACGTCTACCCATTATGACACCTGCAATTTATTTTGCTGGTTTTTTATTAATGTTTGTAATTCGTGAAGCAGTAAATAATTAAAATGTCTACCCAATATGACACGTGCTATCAGTTTGATTGCTTTTTTGTTAATGTTGGTAATTGGTTAGTTAGTAGCTCCAGCACTCCATCAAACTTATAACATGTAAGTAAGGTGAAGTAGAAAACTAAAAATTAAACTAAGTAAGTAAAAAACAAAATATAAAGTAATTTATCATTATTATGTTAATTTTTTTTTTAATAATTGTTATGCAATAAAATTAATATTTTAAATAAAAAATATCGTTTATTATAATTATTAAAAATATTACGATTAATTCAAATCATGATCATTAAAAACCCATATATAATTAAAAAAATATTAATTATGACCATTTCCACTGAAACATACTATACAACCAATTATAACAATTATGAGAATTGTACACAATGATACATGGTGTGAAACGTTCCAAAAATTCCATAAATTACTCAAGTGTCCTAGAAGGCATAAAATAAATGAACTCTCTATCCAGATATGTTCGACAGGCCGTCAACATATATTAGGAAATTTCAACAATCCTTTTTTCAATTCCTATTGGTGTCATTTAATCAACATCATCCAACCGGAAATTCGGATGATATTCACGTGGCGGAGTTTTTTGTGATCAAATCCCACTAACATGTTCGGTGTGATCAAATGCCGGAATTGAATTTTTCATTGGAAACTAAGAGGATCAGTCTACTTTATTAAATCTATTTTTATGTGCACATATTTCCCCTTGTGGATGTGCATAAAAGTGTCAACTTCTATTGCCAATATTTAGGTGGCAATGTAAATAGCACATTGATTCATTTGTTTGGCAATGTAAATTACACATTTATTTATAATTTTATTTTCCACTCTTACCTAATGTTTCCATTCTTTTTGCCATTAAATTTATTTACAAGATGAATTCATCAATTTACATTAAACCTATAATACCTAACATTAATATCCTTCGCTAACTAGATTACCTTGAAACCCATGTCGAAAAAATGGACCGTTTGAATTTTCAAACTTCAACTAAAAAAATCCAAATACCAACCAAAACCCTAAACACAAAAAAAAAATAAAACCATAAAACCAAATATGATAAAAATGCGTCATTGATACACTAATGACATGCCCCAGCTTTAATGACAATGAATGTTTAAACTCATTGTTGTAATGATGATAAGCCCCAACTTCAACGAGAATGACTCTTCAACTAAATGTTTTTTAGGGCTTTAACTCTTAACTCTCGATTTTAGGGATTTAATTCTTAACTCTCGATTTTTAGAATGGTCGTTTGTGTAATTATAATGGGTAGAATCATTTAAAAAATAAATAAAAATATGATTCGTTATTAATTCGTATAATTATTCATTCATTATAATATATTGAATTGAATCATGGAAATAATAAGATCATTTGTGTAATGATAATGGGTAAAATTATTTAAAAAAAAGGAATGATTAGTTATTAATTTGTATAATTATTCACTTATTATAATATATTGAATTGAATCATAGAAATAATAAGAATGATTAATTCTATATCTCTCCTCTATTTCCATTTGAATTGTGGGTTTATCTTTCTCTTTGGAAGTCCCAACCATAATCAAATCTTCTTATTTTTTTGGAAATAAAAACAATGGTTTTAATTTAAAAAATACGTACATATTAAATAACAAAAATCCAACTTTCTTTATCATTAAAAAATTTAATTTAATTTACAAATCTAATTAGCTAAAACAGTTGAAAGGACACTAATCAAATGTGGCATCAAACGTCATAATTTTTTTTACTTCAGGTGGCATTAAGGTAATTGTTAGGCACTAGAAACAAAACATAGCGTATATAACAGATCATAAACTAAGCAAGATCAAAGATGCATAAAACTAAGCACATCAATCATACACTTGACAGAATGATTTATGTGGAAACCCAAATTGGGAAAAAACCACGGGCAATGATTATCAGTTTTCTGTTATTCAAGGGAGAACTACAATAGCCTTCATAGGCATACAATCATCCTCTCCTCAGATACTCGCTTCTCTCTAGATCCTTCAACATAAAGCTTTGATACCACTTGTTAGGCAACGAAAGAAAAGCATATCATATATAACATAGCATAAACTAAGCAATATCAAAGACGCATAAAACCAATCACATCAATCGTACACTTGACACAATGATTTATGTGGAAACCCAAATCGGGAATAAACCCTGTAACCAAATTGCCTCCTTGCAAGCATGTGAAGTAGCCATATACTCTACCTCAATAGTGGATAAATAAACTATATTTTGAATCTTTTACATCCAACGAATAGGTCCTCCTGTGTAACACCCTGTTTTCCCCAAATTTGTCCGCGGTAACACCCTCTTTTCCCCAAATTTGTAATTAATCCTAATATTGGAATTACCATGCTAAAGCATGATGAAAATGTAAATAACACTATGAATTTTATATTGCAGGATCACGAGAGGGGATGTATGGAAAAGAGACCACGATGGTGGTGGAGGGCACCTTGAAAAAAAAAAGGGGCATTAACTTCCACCATGAATTAAAGACCAGATTTGGACTCCACTGGCCCAGAGAACCAAAAGCCGCTCGCTAGCCCCGAATTAATGGAATCGTCAAGATTGGTAGGTAAATGGATCCCCATGAGTAATGAGGTATGGGGGAGAACTGCCCATCCGTAGAAGCTCCCAGACATGACCACATATGGGGGAATTTGCGCCACACGCAACCTCGCCAGGATAAGGCTGCATGTATCGAACGATTGATCAAGCGGATGCGAGGGGAACTCCGCAATTTTACGCTAGAGGAGTGATCGCTAGGATGCGAAAGGATTGCAACCCGGGTAATCGCGTATTGAGAGACACGTGTCCGTGGCATCGTGGTTCCCATCTCGGGTGGCTAGTGGTAAATCCTCGTAGGGAGTCGCTACCACGGGTTATGGGAAACGAAAGCACCCTCCAGCTTGCATCCATTGATGAAGTATTTTGATAAGTATTTTGCTTATATTGCGTTTGCCATTTATATGTTGTCACATATGTTCAGAGACTTGTATAATTGTAAATATCTCCGTAAGAACATTCGCATGCGAATTGATAATGAGAGAAGCTATTGGCCCATAGAGTCAGTGGAAATTGTAAATGGTTTCAAGATGTGAATGTCCGAATGCTTGATATGAACGAAGTTGGATATAGTTTAACAATCGGTAAACAAAGGTTTGACTTAGTCCGATAAATGAATCTAATCATGCCCAACCGGTCTCGGGAAATCGCCTTCCTTTATCCGGCTTCCTGAATGGACCTCGTAGGCGATCTCTTCACGTAGATTTCCTCCTCGAAAGGTTCAACGACCTTAATAAGGACTCAACGACCGCCCATTAACCTTTATACGAGGATTAAAATCGCCTTTGTTTAAGGTCATCCCGGTGGATAGTGGGGCTGCTGGCGAGATTTTAAAGCAGTCAATGGATGAGATCTCTACGGAGGGACCGAAAGTCATTCACCTACTACCAGATTGACGGTAAACGGAATACAGCTATAATACCTTTGACTTTCGGTCCCTTCTATTATCTGAGAATCGTGGAAACAAGCGTGAACCCCGGCGACTCCAAAATACCGAATTCCGACCATTGGATCTTCGGTTCATTACCCAATGTTCGCGGATCCTCGGAGGAAGCCGGGTGCCAGGTTAAGCGCAGGGAAGATCCGAGAAGTCAAATCGAATCGGGTACCCTGAGACAAGAGTCTCATGCATAAGGGAGTCGCGAAACGCGACACTCCGATACAATCCGGACCGCCCATTAACAGAGACGCTGTATGAGATCCGAGGGAGTCGGAGTTTGGCATATCGGTGATTTCGAATACATAGAACTCTCGGGCTTAATTCGAATCGCTAACATCCGCCATTTACCGGATGGAGGGATCTCGAAGCGTCATTCATCCGCTGACGTGCGGGTCGAGATTAAGGCGCCATCTGGAGTTTGACGATCGAAATTCAGAATTTCGCAGGCCATGAGAACTAAGACTCATAAGTCCCAACCCCGAATCAATCCGCCGCTCATCCGCTGGTGACAGTGGCAAAGGATCGGTGCCTTCGGCAGTTGTCTTACCGAGTTTCGATGGTAGGTGAATTAGTATCGTGAAATCGCTAATCTCGCCGATTTCGATGAGATCCAGCCGTCGATGACGAGGACGCTGCGGTTGTCGTAAGATCCCGAGGGTTCGGTTCGCAATTCGACTCGGCGACAAGAAACTCACGCATCGGAGTGAATCGCTTAAATCCAAACGCCGACGGTCCCTAGTTATAGGCACCCGCTGAGTGACAAAAGTCACCCACCATCATAAGGAGTGGGGCCAAAGGTCGAACAAAGGACAAATGTCGAAGATCGCTTTGGCCGGAGTTCACGCTGTGGCACGGATCGGGGAATTGGAAAATGCGAAGGCATGTGCATCGCGAAATCATAAACCCCCAACCTGGCGGGTAGTTATAGAGTGGTGGATATATGGTAGAAGGTCACATGAGAACGAAGCTATTCTAGAGAGAGCTACCGCCTAAGAGCACATCGGGGATCGGAGGATCGAGTTCCGAGTACATGTGCACCACACCAATAAATCCTCCAAAACCTCGACGAAGTCATTTGGATGGTCATATAGAAACCGTCATGTGGATCTCAAGGCTCAGCTTTGGCGTACCGAAAAGCAACCAAGGAGGAATAAGAGATCACATCGATGATTGAAGTCGCCAAGACATCATAAATAAAACCCGATAGAAGCAACCCCGAATTCCGACATTAAACCAGGGATTCGTCATTTTGCTAATATAGGCTTCTCGGGATTTCACAATTGTGGGAGATTAACCCAAAATTTTAAATTATGATAGTGGATGTGTTAAAAAGTGGTATCGTGAAAGCATGGTTACAACACTTGGCCTAATACTTAGCTCCTCGCAGTAACGAGCCGCTGCTAGAAGACATTGTTATCCAAGGCTTCGCTAAGGGGGAGGACTGCAGAATGAAACTATGATTTGGAACTTCTATAACCCCTCCGTTAAAATGGCAACTACTCTTATAGGAGTAGAGATGCACCCATCGCTATCACCGATAAGATTTGGAGCTAAATGATGAGGTAGAATAAAGTGTGCTGCGAAGCCGCATCGCAGCCGGGCAATGTGATTACGAATCGAATTCGTTCGGCCTTTAGCATAACGATGATTACCTACCAAAACAGGTAGAGTCTCTTGCAATATGCGGTTGGTTAGATAAGGGTTAAGACCCGCGAAGAAACCCCTCCATGGTTTAAACTGTAAGGACCGGTAAGATCCTTAGAAAGTTATGATTTCGACATTATTAAGAGACTAAAACCTGAACATATAATTCCTCATTAATGAGAGGACTAGTGAAAATATTTAAGGTCAGATCTTACTCACTCTATAATGGTTGTGAATCGCACTCATGAGGATAACATTAAAGGAGTCCTTTGGGACTATTGTTAATTCCCAAGAGTGACCCTCGCTGGTCGCTTTCATAAAGAAAGGTAACACCTGCATGAGTTGGCTATGATTAAGTCCGCAGGAAACCTAATAAGCTCGGCGAATAATATCCGCTAGGATTGGAATCAACGAGCCATGATCTATAGCTTCGAGGTTTCGCCTATAAAGGAAATGGAAGCTTAGACTTCCCAAGGTCACGCTTGCAACCACCGATTTAATCAGACCGCTGATTGCCGAGGAGATCTGGACCGTGGGACCCAAATTGTCGGGTCTTCACAGAATAGAAGTTTGGAAAAAACGATAGAGCATTGACCACGGATTCGATGAAATATGGGACCCTGACGCGTCCGGTGAATGGATCCCGTTCGAAAGCTTAAGGGTCATATGGATGAAAGATATCGAGAAAAACTCTCAAATTTTGGTCTTTCGGTTTTCGGATTTCGAGTCAAGGAAAACAGTCCCCGCAAAATAAAAATTCAAATCCTCAAATGTGAAGCACCTTTTAATTCGACCGCATCACGCCGTATGGTCACGGAGGAGAAGGTGTGAGCCAAGATAATGAGTAGTGCATGAGTTCACTGCACCGGTGAGCCTCTATTAAGAAGTCTCGATAATCATACTCAAGAAGGTATGAATGGTATATAAAACATGCAAGTAATGCACGTATGATGTAAGGGTATAATATACTAAAGGCCCAGCATGATGGCCCCTGATGAGTGAAATGTGAGGCATGGCTTACACTTGCAAAAATTGAATGGATACAATGAATGCAGGGTTGACTCCGTTCTCAAGGGTTGTGAAGGATCTGTCTTGAAGGATAACTTAAAGGGAATGCACTCCATATCCCTAGGAAAGATGCAGTGCAATTAAAAAGTAAACGAGCAAGGATGCTTTGTTGTTTCACGATAAGAGGCAAATGCTTAAGTGCCTGCGCATCACAAATGAGAAGGATTGTGAATAAATCCCGAGATGAGTAATTTAAAAAAAAATTGGAAATGTATGTAGGCTAAGAAATGTAAACTAGGATAGCTACATGAAGGCTTAGGGTTAGGAAAGTGGTTAACTACATCATAGATGTAAGATAACAAAGATGCATGCTTATATTCCTTAAGGGAATATTTGCAGACCACTGCAAAGATAACTCGGTTGAGGCCATCACAGGATGGATCTCAAGAACAGGAAGCTGTGGCGTCAAGGAGTTCTCCGTGGAGGAATCAGATAAGGTCTCTCACAGGAACAGAGTCACAAACCTGATAATTGTTGAAGGATTTCACAATGGGCTGCGAGGCCCGCCCATGTATAAGAATCCTCGATTGGCATTTTGGAAAAATCATGTAAGTAATAAAGATTAATAATCTAATAATGACCATTCTGGTAAATCCCAATGGAAGTGTGTAGGATGCACACGCTCCTGACCCATTATGAACAAAGAGTTGCTACTAAAGCATGTTTGAAGTATCCTGAGAGTTAGGAAGGGCCTAAACCCCAGGACTCCGGCTTCTGGCAAAAAGCGGGCGCTTTGTGGAAACTTGGTTGGCAAGAGGCCGCAGAACCCCTGAGTATGATTAACTCAATAAATGAGTACCTTTAATTGATACAGCTTGGTTGAAAATGTGATTAAGGAAAGGCAGTGAGACCTTAGGAGATAACTTGATCCGGCTGAAAATCCCCAGGCGAAGTAGAAAGAATTGGAAGAAAGGGAGAGCCCTCAATCTTTCTTTGACTATGCATCACATTTTAGGGGATGAGAAACCCAGTGGATTGATGAACTAAAATGATTTGACACCATAATAATGATGGTTGTAATGTCATGGAAATGATCGAGAACGGTTGTCTTACACTCATGAAAGACATTAACATTAAGGATAATGTGATGAAAGTGCATACCGACATAGACATGCTTGAAAATGTTTTTATTAAACGCCATGATATTTGTATCTCACCCTCATGATGGTTAATATGCTTATGGTGTATGTTATATGTAGAAAGGAATAACATTGGAACAATTGAGGAAGACAACTACACTAATAACGCAATCAACCCGCAAGCAAGAGGGTGACTATGGAAAGGTCACAATGAAAGGTTGTTGATGGGATTGTGAAAATCCCGCTAAATTACTATTGATAAGGTAGAGGACTGAGAAAGAGTGCAAGCAGCCAAGAACAGTATAAGGTATTCGTGCCTGTGTGGCACAGGGTACGAAGAGATTTGGTAAGAACCCCTTCCGGAATATTTATTATTGCATGCCATACCTGAAAATTGAAAGGGCGTTGTATGCCTTGGACACCCGAATAGGGTATGACTCGAGAGGATTACCTGAATAATGGAGGCATGAAACCTTGGTACTAAAAAGACCGATTGTAACCTTCGGAAGAATTCATGAACCATTTCTCATGAACACGTGGACCAATCAAAGAACGATCGGAAACAAAAGTGCTTATGGATAGCACGCTGTTTGAATTACTTCCAGAAATGCATATTTGCATAAAAGACAAACAATGGATTTATCATTGAGGAAGTAGGACCTTCCAACATTTTTACTTATGTGGTAAATGTGTTAGAGAGAAAATCAAATTTGGTGGCCATGAGTGTTGGCACCCTGGTATTAATGAAGGCATAATGCACGTGCGCATTCATGCGAAACTTTTAAATTAATATGTACTAATTTGGGGTCGGATCGGCCCATGACAAAGAAGCGACTGGAAAGAATGAATGAAAGCGTAGTAAAACCATTTGAGGAAAAGGTTGGTTAAATCCAACACCCCATGACCAAGAACCGGCCCTAAAGTGTGACAAACTTAGAATCAATGCAAGAATGTATTGGGTATGAATGTGGCCAAGGATAGTGTACCGCTTGTTAAAAACCCTTTTGAAAATGCGTTGAAAGTTTCGCTTTGAACATATATATATATGGAGAATCTAACAATTTGTTTGGTTGATTGAAGTTGAAAGTGCGTGAAGCAAAAGGTCTTGGATATGGCAACATAGTAAGCCATAATGAAGTCCAATTGCCTGATGAGCCAAACCATTATGGGAGGAAAGTCCCATATCGAGGAATTTGGTTCCCGTATGAACAAATATGAAACAAATTGCGAGGAATGGACAAACTGGTGGGTGATGTGTCGGTAAATACAATTTGAAAGTTAGAATTTATAATGATGTCTCATGACTTTTATATACCTGTGATACAGGAGAGAAGAAAAGACATGCCTCGGAGCAAACAAATGAAGGCTGTCAAGACTGAAAATGATGAACATGATTTCTACTGAGCCATGAAAACCCTGATGAGTCATGATCACTTGAAATAAAATGGTGTTGAGGTAACACCATCCGGAGGGACGCCTCGACAGAGCAAGTCCGAGGGACGCCGATCAGATCTCGGAGAGTCTTTCTAAAATTCTTCCCTCTGCGCTTTGAAAAACCTTGGCAGGCAAGATGGATCACCCGAGGGACTCTATAAAAGTGAAGGGGATGCCCGAAACCGGGCCTAGCCTGGAGGGAAAGTGACCGCAAGGAAGAGGAGACCTACTAATTTGTGAAACTATTGGGATAATGCGTACAATGTGTAGTTTCCCGTGCAGGGAAAACCTGGAAAGAAAGATGAAATTATGATGGCCCTTGTGAGCTATTGAGTTGGAATTAAACATCCAACAAGTATGTCAGGAGGAACAATGAGCATGATAACAACATTACCATGCGAACACAAATCCACAAATCCAATGACCGCATGATGAGTATTGTTCGAGTATGAAATTTCTTTTGAAAATTGAACATCAGTAAGATGTTTTGCACTAAATTGTGAGTTAATGTGCTTGTTGTCCGGAATTATTGAAGGAAGATGACGGCGATCAAGGCTTCGGAAGTGGCCAAATAAGAAAGGCATGACAGTGTTTTGAGAAAAGAACACCGAAGATGGTGTTCCTTTAAGAGGGATGGAATTGTAACACCATGCTTCCCCCAAATTTGTAATTAACCCTAATACAAGAATTACCATGCTAAAAGCATGATGAAAATGTAAATAACACCATGAATTTATATTGCGTGACCGGCCGAGAGGGATGTGCGGAAAAGAGACTAATGATGGTGGTGGAGGGCACCTTGAAAAGGGGAGTTAACTTCCACCATGAATTAAAGACCGTATTTGGACTCCACCGCCCCGGAGAACTGCCGCCTGCCATTCTCAAATTAATGGCTCGCGACCGTAGAAGGATGTCTCTGATGAGGGATGGAGGGATTGTTTCTTCCATCCCAGAGGGACGCCAGCTCGACCAGCCAGGGAGGCCCACGAACCTCGCCAGGGATAAGGCGATGGCCGGCACCATTGATTCGGGCGACGCAGGGGAACTCGACAATTTTACGCAGGAGTGGACTGCAGGAGGAAGGGATTGCAACCCCGGCCTCGGGCACTCCCAAGCCAGAGATGACTACTGTGTCCTGCACGGGTCTCTACCGGGGTGGCTAGTGGTAACCGTAGGGAGTCGCTATGCCTACTACTGGTGGAACGAAGCACCCCTCTCGCCAGCTTGCATCCATTACAGTTATTTGATGGGCATTTTGCTTATATTGGCGCTTTTACATTTATATGTTGTCACATATGTTCATAGACTTGTATAATTGTAAATATCTCCCATGTAAGAATATCTGTGCAGTAACTGATAATGAGGAGTGGAAGCTATTGGCTCATAGGAGTCGAAATTGTAAATGGTTTCGCGATGTGAACGTCCCAGATAATGTCGACATGACCATTTACATAGGCTTTTAACCCCTGAAAGTAACAGCTTGGTTTGACTCTTTATCACGATAATTGAATCTAATCATGCCCAACCGCTCGAAACTCATTTCTTCCTTTATCCGCCTCGAATGACTCGGTAAGGATCTTCGCAGATTTCTCCTAGAAAGGTTCACCCATATCCGTATTGCTGACTCGAACGCGATCGGCCTTATTAACCCTATAATGAGGATAAACGCTCTTGGTTAAGGTCCCGTGGATAGTAATGTTAAGTAGATGAAGTAAGTCGACGCGATGAGATCTCGCTTGAGACTCCAAAGTCATTCACTTCACCATTAGATTGATTCGGTAACGTAAGACGCGTACCTTGACCCTTTGTCCTATTATCGTGGAGTAACGCGGAATTAAAAGCGAAACCCCAAGACCCAAAAGAATGAATCGACCATTGATCTCGCTCACATTACCCTCGGCCGTACCGCTGATCCTGAAGTTGGCGCAGGGTTATGCGAAGATCCGGTGGAAGTCAAATTGAGAATCGCATCCTGGAGACAAGAGTCTCATGCACAAGGAGTTATAAACGCGATAATTCGATACAATCCGACCCATTAACAGAGAGAGATCGCTGGTATGAGATCCGGAGGGAGCCTGAAAGGCATATCGGGTTTTGAATAATATTGCACTCCGCCACCCTAATCGCTAACCACATTTACCGGATAGGATCCGAAATGGCCCATCCGGTTGACAAAATCGAGGATTAAGGCCATCGAGTTTGACGACGAAATCGAAGTCTCCCTTTGCGCCATGAGAACCACACTTATATCCCTAAACCTCGGTGAATCAATCCGGGCCGCTCAAATTCAATGCAGGACAAAGTGGCAAAGGATCGCGCCTTCGAGTGTTGTTCAATCGGAGTTCGATGGTATAATTTATCGTGAAATCAGCGACTACGATTCCGATGAGATCTCGAAATGCTCATGACGAGGGACGCTGTCCGAAGATCCTTAGGGTTCGGGTTCAGCAATTCGACTCGATGACAAGAAACTCAATGACGAGGAATCACAACTCCGAATGCCATCGTCCCTAGTTGGTAGCACTCCGCTGAGGACAAAAATATTCCACGCCATCATAAGGAGTGTGGGCCAAAGGCACCAGAGCAAAGGACCGGTGTTGGAAGTTCAACCCTCGCAGGAGTCAACGCCAGTGGCATCGGGGATCGGAATTGAAAATGCGATAATGCATCACGACATCATAAACCCCAAATCGCCATGGGTAGTTATAGAGTGGTGACATATGGTAGAAGGTCACATAAGAACGGAGCTAGCCTAGAGAGACAATGCGCTAAGAGCACATTGGGGACCGGAGGATCGGGAGTTCCGAAAGTATTACGTGGACATCGACACCCCACAAACTCCCAAAACCTCGGTAGTTTCCCGCCGAATGGTCATATAGAAACCGGCCATGTGGATCTGCTGTTTAGCTGGCAATGAAAACTAAGGATGAATAAGAGATCTACATCGATGATTGAAGTTGTCAAGACATCATGGGTATCAAAACCCCAATAGAAGCAACCCCGAATCCCGACATTAAACCAGGGATTCGGCATTTTGCTAATATAGGCTTCTGGGGATTTCACAATTGTGGGAGATTAACCCAAAAATTTTAAATTATGATAGTGGATGTGTTACATCCTGCAAGAGTAAATACATATCCTGAAGTGTATGTCCTTTTTTCCAAGTCACCTGCAAAATCTGAATCTACATAACCGCAAGTTGAATCTCTCGAACCATAATAGGTGATAGAATAATTTCTTGTACCTCTAATATATCAAAGAACCCATTTCACTCCTTCCTAATACGCTTTTCATGGATTTTCCATGTATCGACTGACAACACTAACTGCATGTGAAATATCTGGTCTAGTACTCACCATCACATACATCAAACTTCCCATTACATTAGCATATGGTACACGATACATATAATCCTTTTCTTCGTCATTACTAGGACATAAACCTGAAGAAATATTGAAATGGGTGAATTCATGAACGTGGGTAACACTTTCATGAGAATCGGGTCTCCAAAATTCCGAAAGACATTTTTTTGGTCGAACTAATATTTTTTTCGACCGAAAATCCTATTCTTCAGTCGAAACATGTTTCGAATGAACCTTTGAACGTCAAATCAAACGGTATAGTGACAACGCCCTCGATTTTTGTGTACAATTTTAGCGGGATGGATATTTTTCATCCGGTAACATCTTTTCGGCCGAAATATATTCCGGTCGAAATAATCTTTTGGATGAAAGGACTTTTTGGCCGAAAGAATATTTCAGCTGAAATATCTTTTGGCCAACAAATGATTTATATATTACCCACACATTGACCCTGCTATACTTTTTGTGAATTTATAGTTAGTTCATATAGTTTGGTGTTGGTGATATTGTTTGGTGGTGGTGATATCATTTGGTGTTTGGTGTTGCAATTCATTGTTGCGGGTAGGCAAACAAGCGGTCTTGTGGACGTTGGAGCAGCGGGAAGGCAGACGTTGGAGCTATGGATGGGCGAACATTGGAGCTGCGCGCGTTCATTCCATGTACATTTAGATTAGGAAATTTTAATTTCTAGTTAAAAAATATAATTTATAATTTATTTTTAGATTGTTGACATGGCCTTATTCGGCCGTGTCCATGTACAATGACAGGCCCAAATTCGGGCTTGTACCTGTACATGGACAGGGCCAAATATGGTCCTATCCCTTAGCTTAGTAAATGCTATGTGTTACACAATGACCATTACATAATTTAGAATTTAAATTATGTTTAAATTTTAATTTTTTAGGAAATTTAAATTTTTAGTTAAAAACTAGAATTTAGAAATTTTGTTTAGAATGTTGAGAGGGCCTTATTTGGCCTTGTCCATGTACAGTGACAGGACCGAATTCGGTCATGTACCTGTACATGGACAGGGCCGAATATGGTCTTGTCCCTTATCTTATTAAATGTTGTGTTTTACACAATGACCCTTACAGAGTTTAGAGTTTAAATTATGTTTAAATTTTATTTTTTTAGGAAATTAAAATTTTTAGTTATAAATTAGAATTTAGAAATTTTGTTTAGAATGTTGAGAGGGCCTTATTTGGCCCTATCCATGTATAGGGACATGCCTGAATTTGGACCTTTCCATGTACATGGTCAGGGACGAATATGTCCATGTCCATGTATAGGGACAGGCCCAAACATGCCTGAATTCTGTCCTGTCCCTATACACGGACACAAACATATTCGTCTCTATCCATGTAGTAGCTCAAGCCATAGGATAAGTAGATATAGAACAAAAGACAAAGGCCCATTTCCATAGGAAATCCATACAAACTGTAAGCAAATAGACAAACAACTAAGTTCTTAAACCTTTAAACCCTCTTACCTTACAAGGGCTACTAACTTAACCAATGTAGGGTAGAGCAAGGGAAGATATGAAACTGAAGTACATGTGTCATACACTTTGCAAAAAATAGACAGAGGCCTGAAGAGACTTTCAACTCTAAGGAAGGCCACATAGTATCTATTCTAACTATAAACAGTGAGACCAAGGGCTAAGCATGACTACTACAGGTCCACCACTGCCCTGAATAGTGCCCAAACTGAACAAAATTAGACTCTGACAACAACTGGAGATAAACATCACCAAAAAGGACCTAATACATATCACAATACTTAACAGACCTAACAAAAATCTTGAAACACAAAAATATGTCTATAGTAGTTGCTGCAATAGGAGAAAAATAAGTACAACTTTGACAAAAACTTCACTTTTGTGCTAATATTATTGCTAATTTAATTTTTTAGGAAAATTATATATTTTTAAAAAAAATAGAATGTAGAATTTTTGTTTAGAATGTTGACAAGGCCTTATTTGTCCCTGTACATGGACAGGGCTGAATATGGCCTTGTCCCTTATCTTAGGAAAGGCTATGTGTTACACTATGACCATTACAGAATTTAGAATTTAAATTATGTTTAAATTTTAATTTTTTAGGAAATTTAATTTTTTAGTGTATGTTTCCCATTAATTACAACATAGTGATTAGTGTATTATCTAGTCTAACAAGCTCAATATCATGGAAACTATAGGGATAAAATAAGTGTACAAAAATATGAATCAAACCTGTTGTAATCATACCATCTAACTGTATAGGGTTGAACATGATGAAGTAATGAGCTAATATGATATGAGACCACAACAAGCCCTGTGAACAAACTGAATTACAGTACATTATTTGCTTAGAAGTAATTCCATCATATTCAGTACATAATGACACTGATATTTCACTCTTATTGATTAAGGTCCTAATCCTAGTAATGGATATGAATAAGACCTATACTAGTTATGCTCATATGTTACATGTATACACTTCTTATACCTTTTCTTATTTATGGGATTGGTTCTAACTCAGTAGTAATACAAATACAACAACATCCTTTACATTCAACTTATGATACTCTACTCTATGCTTCTATGATCTCAACATAGTATAGGGTTATGAATCATACACAAAGATTTGTTCATGTTCTATGATGTGTAACAAGGATAAGTATAAGCACAATATATATAGTATTGAATCCATAGTAATAACTATGACTAATACATAATTAAACTGATGTGTGTTTGATATGTTTTTATCCTTATTTGAGCTTACTGTATCTCCATATTAAGATTACATGACTAACATGAGCTATGAACATAATCATAATCCAACAATGTTTGAATATGATGAATATAATCATATAATCAACTTCATAGATAACGAATCAGTGTTGTATTGAGAATAATTTCATTTGTTTCATCATGACATAACTTAGTTCGATCTGTAATGAAGCACTGTAACCTATCTTGAAGAAAACCATAATCACAAGATATGGCCTATTCCATCCATTCATGTTATCTTATCATAACATCTTCAAGCTTTGTTAACTCTATACCAGTGTAATCTAGTATTCATTGCACTACTGATATGATAGAGTCATTGTTTTCAACTTTATGTACTATTGATTAGGATGAATTTTAGCTTGTCGTTGTACATGGACTGGCCGTATTCGGCCATGTCCATGTACAGGGATAGAATTGAATTCAGGCCTGTCACTCTACATGGATAATTGAAACTAGAAACTCTTGAATAATCTTGTGCTTATATGTCCCATATAGTATTATTGCTCTTCCACATATTGGAAAAATTATATAAAATTTAGATTCCCATCTCCTTGAACCAACAAAGTAGGTCAACTCTTTTTCCTCCACTTTTTTTCTTCCCTTTCCATGTCACAGTCCACGGGACTATGAATTGGCCATGGGGGTACAACCATGTGGCCAAGCCGTGGGCATGCCAATGGCTTGGACACATGGCCAGACCCCTACGACCAAGTCACAGTCCAAGTCACAATCATACTTATCCCTTCCACTACATGATCAACCAACATCAGATTCTAATGTTAGTAGGATGTCCTTTTCAACCAAAAATACTTAAACCCAAGTACTAAATTGTTTTAGCTGAATAATAATTGTAGAATTGTTTAACAATGAAAATATTAAAAACCAAGGTGTTTTTTGAAGTTTTCCATGTCCTCCTTCTTTTCCATATAGTCATATAATATATGTTTTGCACCAGTAGGATGATTTAGCGCTCCACGTCGATCCCAATCAGCTCAACCTCTTCCCTCTTTTAATAAATCTTTCTGTAAACAGTCTACCTCCAAGTAGCCAACTGTGGAATCCTAAAAAACTAGCAGTCTTATGCCACAATGCCCCTTTGGACCATAGGTTTTTCTTGCCTTGATGGGTTTATATTCTTTGAAAGCTTCCATCAATTCTTTGGTTCCCATGCCATAATCTCTTTTAATTATTGTGTGAAGTAGGATTGGTACAGAATCCCATCTTTAATTAGTTGAAATTTACCTTTAAAATTTGTTTAAACATTCATATTTTAAAACTAAAAACTTATCTTGCCTTGAAAAAATAAGAGCTTTATTTCCCTTATGCCTAGTTATGAGTAACTAAAAGAGATGTGAGGATATTTATAAAATATTATGTGAATATTTATTCTAAACGCTCTATCTTTCGACATCTAAAATATTATGTGAATATTTATTGAATCCTAGATTGAAATAGGTTTACTATGATGTGTAATAGTTCAAAAGATTGCATTCTGATTATAAAAGTGTTATAAAATTCTGTGCATAAATATGTTATATAGTTTGGTACAGGTAGAATAAATCTTTATGTTTATTTTAAATTTCTTAATATTTTTACATTTATATTTATGTTTATTTTAAATTTGTTAATTAGTATAATTTAGATTTTAGATTTGGTATGTGAACATTTGTTCTGGTCCAGTTTAGATTTAAGGACACACCCACTTGTGACCTACTTGTGTAGATTTATTTTTTCCTTTAAATTCACCTGATCAACATTTAATGTAATATATTCTTGGCTTTTTAGTTAGCAATTGACTGAATTTCACTTTTTTCAATCTCTAGAACAACCAAATTCAATACTCACTTTTGATATGGCTTCTCTTCCAA
Organism: Picea sitchensis; assembly: GCA_010110895.2. Taxonomy (NCBI): domain Eukaryota; kingdom Viridiplantae; phylum Streptophyta; class Pinopsida; order Pinales; family Pinaceae; genus Picea; species Picea sitchensis. The sequence continues at coordinate 401,090 of SNQJ01S0003289.1, read as the reverse complement.
ACCATAGACTCGTATCATAGTAAAATGATAAAAAAGGAACCAATCTCCCTCTTTGGTGTTGTTTTGCAATTGTAGTGACCCTTTTACTAAAGGAATAATTATAAAGAATACTTCATTTTGGATAATAAAGTCTAATATAGACATTAAAGAGTTTACATACTGCAAAAAACCTTCACTGGTGACATGATCTCTTACCATAGGTAGCCACTCAATGGTTGGGAGAGAAACATGTTGGCTGGTCATTCACCAACCTAGACTTAAAATAACTCACATGTGAGTAGTTTTGACGGATTAACATATATATCAAGTGAGACTGGTACCTGAATGAACTAGTACCCCTAAAATTTAAAAAATGTTGGTGCATTGTATTTTTCAAGAACTTGCAGAAGTCAAACTTTATGAAGGTTTGATTCTTGGGGTGTGACAAGGCTACTAGGAAACCCAAAAGTAAAGCTATCCATTATAAAACTATTATAAATAGAAACAAACTTTGAAACATAGGCAGTGTATTCACTGAAGTCATTCTCTCAACCTCCAGAATAGATACACTGAAACATAGGTAGTATATTCACTGCTATAATGTTGGTATATGTTATGACTAATTACATTGTAATATGTTACGGTAAATTTGCATTAATATAGAACAAAAAATAGAAAACAAATAGTGAAACATAGGTATTATATCTACTGTAGTCATTCCCTCAACCTCTATAATAGATACACTAAAATATGTAACATTCACTTTGCAATCATAAACAAAATTCCAACAACTTTCAATCATATAATACATTTTCTCTATTAATGCCCCCCCCAAGTGTAATATAGACTTGTTGATACTTAGTGCCATTGCTTTGTAGATGGCATATTTCTTCCATCCAACCAAACATGGTGTAAATTTAATCGTTGATTTTCATGGACTCTTCTCCATATGTGTTGGATGCATGAAATATGATTGCCCATATAGATAACCGCTACTCTGTTACCAGACTTCGACCCATGTACTCTTGGTGGATTTACCAAGGTTATTTGTGCTAATATTAAGAAACCAAAATATATTTGAAATGGGCATGGGTAGTGGAGTTATGAATCACCCTATTATAATGCTCAAAGGTGTATGCACTAAGTTGATGGATATTTCTATTANTTGTTGGTCAATGTTGGAGATATTAACTCGTACTTGTCTTGTACTTAACTTTTCATAAATTTAAAACCCTAGCCGCCCCGCTCTGGTTTTCGTTTGCAGGGGCGAGGAAATTCGACGGGAGCAACCGACCAGGGTTCCATTAGTTTGCAGGAGCGAGGATATGCGACGGGAGCAGCCGATCAGGGTTCCTCGCACACAGAGGCGCGATTTAGCATTCCTGAGTGGCCTGAGTGCGCCAGCGACTTTGCATGCGTAATCGCTGTGACTTGGTGCTGGAGGTCGACGACCATGGCCTCAGATTCGAATGCCAAGAGAGGAAATGACCGGTTGGAAGCATTCAAGGCGCTAGTTCGCTCGGCAAGACCCAAAACCAAGCCTCCTTCCTCGTCTAAGTTTGTTAAGAAGATGGAGGAGATCCCTTCGTTGGAGCTATCTCCAGAGGAGCCTTGCAATCTTGCCCTCCTTTTTGCAAAAACGACCCTCATCGAAAAGTTTACGGGGTTATGGCCTAGTCCCAAAACGGTGGAGGCATGGATGGATGATCGTTGGAAGTCGCTGATACAAGGAAAAGTTACTTTGTTCACAGTAAGCAGGCGTTTTTTTGTCTTTGGTTTCGCGAGCAAAGAGGACTGTGATATAGTTTTCAGATCTGGACCCTATTTCATGGGGTCGAGAGGACTAATCTTAGCCCCCTGGACTCTTGACTTCAATCCCGAAGCCGAGATCACTGCAGCCCCTGTTTCGGTTAGGCTGCCTCACCTTCCCTTGCACCTCTGGGGGACAAGATCTTTGGAGGACATAGGAAACAAGCTTGGGCGTTTCCTGGACAGTGCGGAACCGAAAGGGGACCAGTTTACCTGCGCTCGCATATGTGTTGAAGTTAACCTCGAGAAAGGTCTTCCGGAAGCCATTAACCTCTCCCTGGGGGAATGGTGCCATATCCAAGAGCTGGACTACGAGCAGATTCCTTTTAAGTGCCTCCGGTGCCATGCTTACGGCCACTTCGCACGAAGCTGCCCCAAAGCCTCAGAGGAGCTGGGACCAACCAAAGAAGATGATTTTCAGCCTGTAACTAATCGACGAAGGCAGTCAAGGCGAAAGGATCCACTAGCTCAGGCCCCGAAGGCCACTCACTCAGCGGNGTCAAGGAAGATCCTCCGGCAGATGATAGCCTTCTGGAATCCACCCCCCCAAATTCAGCGGCAGTGAGAGAAATTCGGGCTTCAGATCCGGAACCCTCTGCCCAAGCAGGTCTGATTGTTACAACCCCCTCTAGCGGCTCTGGGGGAACTTTTGAACCTGAAGATAATTCAGTCCTGTCTCCACCCCTTACCCGAGGGTGAAAGACCAATAAAGCGCGCAGAGAAAAGGAGGCGGTCTCCAACATATCGATAGGTTCTCAGAAAAAGATGGACCCCTACATTAAGGGGAAAATTTCAGCTCATATGATATAATGTTTTGCTTCTGCCTTTTGCTATGCTCACAGTTTGTGAGAATTTACTCATGTATGCATTCTATGTCATATTCTCGAATTAGCTCAAGGAGCAAAGGGGAATGGTCTTCCAAGACATTTATAAGAAGGATGGAAGCACTGTTAGAGGTCACCAACCTTCTTCAGATTTGTATCTTTCCGATTCTGGCTGGCCAAAAAGCCGATTAATGCAACATAACCGTTTTCGTTAAAAAAAAAAAAAAAACTTTTCATAAATCTTCAAAGGATAGATATTGAGGAGATATGTAAACACGAGATTCTCCAAACATTCCTCCCAAACGCTCTAGGATCTCCCAAAAAGGAAGAAGAGGAACGCATTCTTCGACTGAGACTCCGAGTGACCAACAACAATCTCATTAGAGGAGATTTTGAAATGAGTCTATGAATAGATTAACTGCAGAATGTGCTCAAGCAAGTTCTATGGATGAAGTCTTCTTAGATAGATTTCGCATTGATATTCCTACACCTGAGAATGTATGGAATACCTTAGGACAAGAGAATATTTCTGGTAATTTTCTCTGATTTTGTTTATTTTTCTTGAATTTTTGTGTATTTAAATTTATGTCAAGTTAAATGTTGTAATTACTTTCAAATGTGTTTGAAGACAATGAGTTTAGAGAAATGGATGAAAATTAAAGAGAGATTGGTTTTCATGAAGATTCTAATGTTGGTGCAGAGGGTGAAGGTGGATTTAGGAGGCCGCGTTATCAAGAAACATAAGATTACACGTCTACATCCACCTAAACTTCAGATGTTGGTGATGAGCTTCCCTAGGAAGGGATTACTGAAGCAATGACCCTTGAGCATTTATCAGGTGTTAAAATGAGGTTGGAAAATGATTTGGTGGTCTTGTAACTTTCTCAGGAGATTAAACAAAGCTTGCAATTTTTTTTGCATTCATTGCAAAACTTTAGGGACGCATATTAAAAGATAGGGCCAACCATTGACAATTTTGTTGATCTAATGAGGTGACGAAATTCAGAGGTGATGGGTTCTGATAAATGGGAGATAGTAAAAAATAAAGTTTCAAAATAAGATGCAATTTCGATGTTCAATTTCAAATATGGACCAAAGCGAAAGATGTTGAAGGTGCAATATTTTAAGCACCTCAACATTGCAAGACATCCGTATAACAAATTTTTGGTGGCAGATGGAAAATTGTCGTGGAACGATGAGGTTCCACACTATTTTGCAAGACACTTTTATGCAGAGTTTTTCATGCACATGCACCCTCATTATACTAGTCTACTGTCTGATTATTATGGGACTAGTAAAGGACAAACATATGATCGCAAATGGGCATATCAAAATGCAATATTGTCGAGGCCTCCACAACCTTTAGTACCTCGTCCAACAGGAAAATTTTCTTCATATTTAGAGTTGTGAGCTGCATCAGAGGTTGGCAAAGAGGCTAGGAGTGAAATCAGGGAAACTTTATATTTGGTGGAAAATATGTTTACATTATATTTGATGGGAAAGAGTATGTTGGAGGATGAGACTTAACTCTTTTGGTATGTATTTCAATTTTGTTTTAATCACAATTTTTGAATTCTGTTTTATTTCACATGTTTGAATTGTAAATTTTTAATTTTTGATTTCTTTTTTTTTTTAAGGTTTGAATTGCAGGTATGAAGTGATCTATCTTAAAGAGGTGGCTTAGAGTCTAAAATTTTGGAGTTAAATGTCTTAGTTTTTCTTATCATCCTAAAATGAATGTGGAACATATGTATTTGACAGTATAACTATTCAGNTTGATATTTTTGAAATTCAAAATATCAATTTATTGTTTCATATTTGATTTCTCTTATATTGTTAAATACGATAATGTTAATTTATGTTTTATGATAGTGTTTTATATTGTTTTATAGGATTTGTTCATTGAGAGTTTCACTATGAAGCTTATAATACTTTGTTCTTATTTTAGTAATATTGATTTTCTTCTTTGAGCTATCTATATAACATAAATATGGTTTTCATATTCTAGCTTCTGTCTTTATAGGACATTAATTTTGTGTTTTCTTCATTTCTTCATTGCACCACTATCTATGTTCCATAAATGGTAGGCTTGTGGCGTTTTCATTTCACCAATAGAGATATCTATTAAGTTAAAATGTTGAGAGTCTCTATCTTTACTATGTCAATGTTGAAATAAAATTGTTTTGTTGTTAATCTTTTAAACAACATTACTAATGTAAGAATAGCTTTGTTTTGGTTTGGTTAAAGACATGGATTGATTCATTGTGGTGGTTTGAGCAATGCTCAAAGGTCTCTGCACTAAGTTGATGGAAAAAAAAGTGGCAAAGTTGTCAGTTTTGAACTAATGTTTTGTATATTATCCTTTTTACAATGCATTAAATTAAGCATCAAACCCTTAAATACTTTTATACTATGCATTAATTTAAATGCTTCATTTTATGTTCACTGTGGACTATTCAAAAACACATGATAAAATTCAACATGTTTCATTGTGGTATATTCTTGGGCCTATGGGGACTGATAAAATTCAAGATATTTCATTGTGGATTGAGAAAATTAAACATAAAGATGAACTCTTGGGCCTATCCTACTATGTATTAATTTAAATGATTCATTTTATGTTAACTGTGGACTGTTCAAAAACACGGATAAAATTCAACATATTTCATTGTGGACAGTTCTTGGGCCTATGGGGACTGATAAAATTCAACATATTTCATTGTGGACTGATAAAATTCAACATAAAGCTGAACTCTTGGGCCTATCCTACTATGTATTAATTTAAACACTTTATTTTATGTTCACTGTGGACTGTTCAAAAGCACATGATAAAATTCAACACATTTCATTGTGGATTGTTCTTGGGCCTATGGTGACTGATAAAATTCAACATATTTCATTGTGGACTAATAAAATTCAACATAAAGTTGAACTCTTTGGCCGATCCTAATATGTATTAATTTTAATTCTTCACTTTATGTTCACTGTGGACTGTTAAAAAAAACATGATAAAATTCAACATATTTCATTGTGGACTGTTCTTGGGCCTATGGGGACTGATAAAATTCAACATATTTCATTGTGGACTAATAAAATTCTCGTGGGCCTATCAGGATTATTATTTTTTTTTGTTTGTTAATTTGTGCGGGACCTATTGGCAATGCGATTAACCTGTGTCTTGAGAAACCGCGATCAGGGGCATCTAAGCCGTCAAAATCACCCGAGGATCACACCCAGCCTGAGCCACACCAACCTTTAACATGGTTGGATTTTTTGTCCCCGCAGGTTTCGAACCAGTGACTTTAACATCACGGAGTGGCTTAACAACACACTCTGTCACCGACTATCCTACACCTCGGGGACTATCAGGATTATTATTACTCATTTCCTACATTTCCATAAAAAAATGATGGTTGTGGGAGATCTCAAGGTCACTATTGATTGGATAAATTCCAAATCCAACTTGAACTTGATATATTTCAACAACTGGAAAGACAAGATCAGAGCTTACCTAATATATTTGAATCTATCAAATTTATGCACGTACATAGACAGTTCAACAAAGTAACAGACACGATCATAATCTTAAATAATAGATTTGAATCTATCAAATTTATGCATATGCATAGAAAATTAAACAAAGTAGAAGAAAGCCTCTCCAAAAAGGCACTCAAAGGAAATTCTGCCTGACTCTTTTATGAAGAAATTGTTGATGAAACTGTTGTATGTACATACAATTTTTACATTTTCTAGTTTGGATCTTTAGAGATGTCCATTTTTTGAATAATTTTGTATATGACACTAGATGACTTTTTATAAATTTACTACAATGTAAAATATGGAAGGAAGGAAAGACTACATATATTTTTTGATCATCAGTTTCTAGATCCATATGTAACAAAAAAATTCATTTGATTCTAATATAATAACAATGAAATTGTTCTTTGCGCGTGGAGAAAAAATAAAGAACTAAGAAAATTAGTGTGACGATGGGTTAGAAGACATATAAAGAAAGAATCACTGGAACAAATGGAAGAATGAATAAATCCACTATAAATATTACAAAGTAAAAGAGACATACACAAGGGGCTCTACACACACTTGAATTTGAACCTAGGACATTTACATGGTCTTTATCACTTCAAAATATTCAGAGAGACATGGTCTTACATTTACATTAAAATCTCAATTTACATCAACATGTCAATGAAAGGTTTTAATGGTCTTTGAATTCACATTATTTATCATACAAACAACTATGAGAAAACTACAAATATGATAACAATAAATAAGAAAATCACAATAAGAGATAGAAGAGATATTGAGATCAGTCATGTAATATTTTGTCTTGTCTTGATTTTTTCGTTGAACTAAAAAGAGGGATGTTCTTGCTATATTAATTGGCAAAAATACAATTGTTCCTGGACTACCATCCATCCCACCGCCTAAGAGGAAACCGAAACAGTGTCATCCCTTGTCCAAAATAGACTAGTTTACCAATGGTCCTACCTGTAGGAAACCAGGACTGATGGAGTTTCATTGTCTTAACTATGACTATTGTCTTACGAAGATTAACTAGAATCATACACAAAGTTGTAAAATTGAGACTAGAATTTTAAGCCAGACCATGACAGTTACTAGATGTCGTCTGAGGTGGTATCCATATCCTGAGCATGTTTCTTAGCTAGAATGACAAAAAATTGCAAGCAAGTTGGGCATATTTGTCCCGGTGGTGCATTAGAGAAGGTGTCAAAGAGCATGTCCAAGCACTGGCCCATGAGGGTGCCACAGTGGACATGGTCCTCCATCTGGCTCTGTAGATCAAAAATAAAATCAAGGAGATCTGGGTGGAGGAGAGGTGGCGGGACATGCCATTGATTTTGCATGGAGGAAATGGGAGGTGGCATGAAGACTGTGCCACCCTCTGTTGTTGTTTCTCCCTGATGCATTTCTAGTGGCTCGCTTGAAGCTGATTCTCCAGGCAACTTCAGGTCTGCTTCCCTACGAGCTTCCTCACTTCATCGACTTTCATCCAAGGTGGCTCCATCTTTTGGGTTTTCCATCTGAGAGGTCATTTCTTCTAGTATCTCCTCCTCACTAAATCAAGTGGAGAATTCTTACTATGTTAGCTCATTCTCACCATCATGTTGTTTCTTGGTGACATGCATGGAGTCTTCTGCTTGAAATTCACTTGGTGGCACCCAATTGTTAGGCCCTGTGAAGAGGATATGCTCTAGAGGGTCCTGAATTGGATCCTCCATGATAAATTCTTCAACATATGCCATTGGTGGCTCCAAGATATCTTTTGCCACCGATGACTTGGGAGGCATTTTGATCTTAATCCTTCTATGCAGGATTTGTGTCCGAGAAATGGAGAGTGCTCTTTCCATTATTTTCATTTGCCTCCATCGGGTAGCAAAGGTGTACTAGGATAAGCCACATCGTGTCTTCCCTTTCGCATGAGGCATAGAGGTGAAGAAACACGTAAATTTTGTGCAGAGGGCATAAGGGTCACTACTCCAAGGCTTCTAGTTGCAGAGTTAATGAAAAATGAGATGGAAATAAAAGAAGCCATGGCTCGGGCACATTAAGAGCAAGAGGATCAACGGGACGTTTAGTGACATTAATTCCTCTATATAGGTGAGCTTCATAATTGGACTTCTCACACGAGGGGCGAGTCCTCTATCAGGTGGGCGGTAGGTGGAGCCAGATCCCGTCCTTAATGCTGGGGGGATGGTAGTCGAACGACCTCATTTATGGCCAGGCCTAGCTCCACTCCATGTATCTTCGCTGGTCCATCCAGGGGAATCTTGTCTTGATTTTACTTGCACTATGTTTATTTATATAAAATATTGGATGAAATAATTTCAATATACTATTTTCTTGAATTAAAAAAAATAATCAAATAGTTTCTTATGAAATTTCAAAATGAAATATTCAAGAAATAGTGAAATAAAAATTAAATTTTATAGTTCGTCAAATTTTATAGTTTCTTATGAAATTTCACAATGAAATATTCAAGAAAATGTGAAATAAAAATTATAGTTTCTCACTCATAATTTAAATCTTGTTTGATTTGGAAATATGGTTGAAAATAGTCAAAACAAGTCATGAAATTTAATATAAGTAAGTGATCTTCATTAAAACTTATCATAATTTAAAGTTTTTCTAAGCCATCAATAGTCCCTTATAATGACATGGAAATGGGTCATAGTTTTGATATGAAGTTATCTTTTTCATATGAAAAAACATTGAACAATCAAACTGCAAATAATGAATGCATTTATCCTGTATGTAGTAAATTGGTTACATGCATTAAAGGATTTGTGTATATGATTTGGATAATTTGTAGGATTAAAGTATAATCATCCAAAGTATAGGTCAATTTAGGTTCCCTAGATACAATCTATAGGTTCTTCCCTGAAATTGTAAATAAGACTTGATAAACTTTATAATTCATGGGAAATACACTTTTTCTTAATTGAATGGACCATGAAAGTAAAATAAACTGGAAATGATTCTAGAATCCTAGATATTCATAAATACATGTACTTTCAATGCAAAATAAAAAATTCTGGAATGTACATGTTACACTTACATTTAAAAAAATCGTAATGGTATTCCGTCTTCGGTTATTCATTCATGATCGACTTTGGACATTTTCCATATTCTAACTTTTTTTTTTTTATTGAACTTATATTAACTTTATGCCCATTTCAAATACCAAATGACTATATTGACAACTTGCGACATCTGACTGGTAGTCTTGAAAATGAACATGAGTATCGGTTTGATGGGTTTCTTGAAAAAAATATCCTTTCAATACAATGGATCCTCTTTCATATATAAAATCGTTATCATCAAAATCTTCTAATAGCCTCATCTTTTGTTCCATGCATCGCATCAAATAATATTTCACGTTTTCAGTGTTGTCTACAGGTGCAACCATGGCGAAAAAATCTCTTGCAAATAATTGGATATATTGGACAACAAATAATTCGTGTTAGATTATCACACAAGTACATCTACAAGTTATTTGAAAAAGTTTAAACATAAAAATTTTAACTTCTCTAACAAGATCAAAAACTCTATCGCCATCAACTGACACTATAGTTTCATTTGATTCCATGTCCTCTGCGCTTGCAAGTGGCATTTTCCCTTTTACATTAAGTTCAGTATGTCTCCAAGATTTAACATATCCTGCATTTTCATTCTTGCAAATATCTATGGATTCTGTGTCCTCTATGCAAATTGAACAAAAATAAGAGTAATTTTTTATATCAAATGCAAATCCATTTTGAAAACATTTTGTTTTAACTGAATGTATTTTTCTTTCCCCAAGTATTGTACTGGCATCATATGGGATTGATCTATTTACATCTTCGATTCCAACATACCAAAAAACCTGCACAAGACAAGAACT
>SNQJ01S0003289.1:375369-388158 GCA_010110895.2 Picea sitchensis | reverse complement strand
GTATTTTCACGTTCTCATTTCTTTCTTCAATATTTTCACGTTCTTGTTTATTTCTCCAATAATGCTTTTTCCTTTGTTCATTATGGAGAGTATCATCTTGAGTGAGATCAAATTTTCTCTTGCGAAAAATTTTGTTTCCCATGACTTTTATAGTTATCTGTAAAAGATATGTTCAACANAATTTTCTCTTGTGCAAACTTTTGTGTCCCATGACTTTTATAGTTATCTGTAAAAGATATGTTCAACAAAGACTTCACCTTGAAAAAATTCTCAACATTTATCTTTCAACATATAAATTGTTATTCCAATAAAAACTTGAACACACATCAATTACCTTATTCAACAAAAATGAAAAAGATGATTTGAAACTTTGTTTAGGTGCTCTAGAAAACCATCAAACAGGCGATGAATTTTGTTGAATATGTTTGGCCGAAAGCGTATTTATACGAATTGACGTGAAATGGAACGATATGATGTGTCTTTTCATTTTTCCTGATCGATGAAGTTCGCTCAACCTTCTTTTGACCAAAAAAAGGTTTATTCGGTTGAAAACCTTGGAAACCGTTTAGTTTTGATGGTTTTCATTAGAATTTATTCTTTCGGCTGAAAACTAGAAATTGGGACTATAAATAGAAAGCAGAGAATTTCCGCAAGCTTACCTAAACTTTGGAGGTTGCGGACTCCTGCAAATACTCATAATTTTTTTTCGAAAATGATACTAGCATTTGAAAAATTGAATCTAATTTCAATTCCTATAATTTGTTTTCATTTTCATTATTTTTATTTAATTTAAAAAAACAATCATTGCATAATATTTTTAGTAGACATTATGAATCAGTGAAATGAAATATCTGTATCTATAAAAATACACAGTAAACAATTTAGAAAAATTTATATTCATAATCCTTAAACTGTTCTTTTCAAAAGGGTATTTTTAGATTTTACTTGTAAGTAAAAAATAAGATAGATACAAGGTGGAGGAAAACATGTGTCTAAAATCTGCAATGTTTTCAGCATGGTGAACTTTAAAAAATTCTAGAAATTATAATATCCATCCGTTAGATTCAAAATTATAGTCATAATAAAATAGAGTCTCTGTATATTGTTGCAGTATATTTCGTTTGTTAAAAACATAAGTTTAATAATAGATAAATTGTTGGAGGAAAAAACAACTCATTATCATTCATTTCACATTTAAGGAACATACTGTTAAACAATTGTCAAATTGACATATCAAATCTTAATAAAAAAAATTGAAAAGTAGTGATTTGAAAGCCAACAAAATTCTTCACAAGTTTTGTTTTTACTGTAAAGTGAAATTATAAATAAAAAAAATACTTTTGTATGCCGGAAGTTGAAGAACTTTTGAAAATACAATTTGTTTTCTCATAAAACAAGCAAAAGTGGTATCCATCTTCATGATTTTACCCAAATGGGAAGCCAAAGGGATCTATACGAGTTTCACATTATTCATACTGAATCTCATAGGTATTTTTTCCACCTACTTTGGTTGTGATAACCACATCTTACAATTTTTCCTGTCTCTATGTATCTCCATGCCTAAGATTTGTTTTGTTTCTCCTAGAATCTTCATATCAAATGCCCTATCCAACTGAGCCTTTAACCTATTGATATCAACCATGATTTTTCTTGCCACAAGCATATCATCAACATATAACAAAAAAATAATGAACATGCCATTTTCCAACTTTTTAAAGCAAACACAATTATCATATTTACTCCTTGTAAACTTTATGCTCACCATGAAGGAATCAAACTTCTTGTACCACTTCCTGGGAGACTATCTTAGGCCATACAATGACTTATTGCATTTGCAAGCAAGCCTCTTATTTTGATCCTGAACAAACTCTTATGGTTGTTCCATGTATATATCCTCATCTAAATCTCCATGTAGAAATGTTGTTTTAACATCTAGCTGCTCTAACTCAAGATCAAGTAAATCATCTAGTGCTAACACAATACAAAATGAAATAAGCTTCATAACTGGTGAAAATATCTCATAAAAATCAATACCTTCCTTTTGAGAATACCCTTTTTCTACCAATCTTTCTTTATACCTTTCGACTTTATCATCAACACCATTTTTTAATTTGTAGACCCACTTGCAACCGACAATCCTCCTGTCCTTTGGAAGTTCTACCAGGTCCCATATTTTATTTCTCTCTAAGGAATCCATTTCTTTGTTCATAGATTTCTTCCATTGAGCACTTTCATATACCTTAATTTCTTCATGAAAACAACTAGGTTCTTCATCAATAGAAACCAAAGCCACAGATGAAACATAATCGTCATACCTTGTAGGAGGATTCCTAACCCGTGAATATATCCTCAGAGAGGATTGAGGCATATTCTCAGCTTCATGGATATTTTCTACATCTTCATCTTCTTCTTCTTCTTCTGGAACTTCTTCATGCTCATGCCTTTCTGAAGATGGTTGAGTTTCCAACTGAATTTGTTGAATTTGTGGTACATGTTCTTGTCTCACTTCAATATCTACCAATTCTGATTTTAAGAGTGAGGATTCATCAAATACTAAATCTTGTATTATGATGAGTTTGTGGGAAGTAGTATCCCACATTCTGTACCCATTAACTCCATCACCATAACCAACAAAGACATATTTCTTTGATCTAAGATCTAACTTAGAATGTTGATCTTTAGAAATAAGAGCATAATCATCACAACCAAATATTCTCAGATTTGAACAATCACATGAATGACCTGTCCATACCTCTGATGGAATCTTATAGTTTATTGCAGTTGATGGGGTCTGATTTATCATATAGCATGTTGTAATAACTACTTCTTCCCACAACTCCTGTTGCATCTTGGCAATACTGAGCATGCTACTTTCTCTTTCTAGAAGATTCCTATTCATGCGTTCAACAACACCATTCTATTGAGGAGTATAAACTGTGGTCTTATGTCCTTTGATCCAAACTTCCTTGCGATAGTTCTTAAATTCCATAGATGTGGAATCACCTCCATTATCTGTCCTTAAACACTTGATTGACTTGTCGGTTTTCTTTTCAACCATAGCTCTTAATTTCTTAAAAGTAATAAACACATCAACTTTTCTTTTAAGTAAATAGACCCAAACCTTTCTAGAGTAATCATCTATAAATGTCACATAATATGATGATCCTCCAAAATAAACTATAGGGGATAGTCCCCAAAAATCTGAATGAATGTAGTCAAGGATACCTTTTCTTATATGCCTTCCTTCTTTAAACGTTTTTCTACATTGTTTTCCAAAAACACAATACTTGCAGAAATTCAAATTCAGAAACTTCAAACTTGGAAGCGACTTACGATCAACTAGTACCTTAAGCCCTTTCTCGCTCATATGACCCAAACATCGATTCCATAAACGAACATAGTCACTTTCATATTGAGATGCTACCACTGCTAGATTTACTTTCGTCCTTCTTTCAATATGATAAAGGTTCTCGATCCTCTTTGCCTTCATGACAACTAATATGCCTTTGGACACCATCAATACTCCACCTTGAGTTGTACACCTATAACCAACAAAATCTAGAACTCCCAAAGATATAAAGTTCTTTCTTAGTTTGGGTACATGCCTTACACCTGTTAATGTTATTACAGAACCATCCTACATTCTAATCTGGATGCTACCAACTCCAACAATTTTACAAGAAAAATCATTTCCCATAAAAAAACACCATCATCAATAGATTGGTAAGTTGAGAACCAATTTCTATTAAGACACATGTGGTTGGAAGCACTAGAATCTAACAACCAATGTTGATGTTGATGTGAAACATCACAAGTAGACAACACCTCATCAATGATACCTAAACCTAAACTTGAAATTGTTTCAACTAGATTATCTTCCTTTTCTTCTTGTGTGGAGTCCTCCTTAGCCGCATTATGTCTTTTCCATCAATCCTTTTTGAGATGCTGATATTTTCCAAAGAAGAAAATTTTTCACTTACTCTTCTTGCCCTTTGATTTAAACCTTGATGTACACATATGACTTTTCCCTCTTCCTGTAGATCATCCTCTAACCACCATTGCTTTTGTTGTAGAGTTTTCCTTATTGGATTTCTTCCTTATTTCCTCACACAACAAATCTCCCATAACAATGTCATAATCAATGGCATATGTTGTGTTAAACCACACAGTTGTGACCACATGATCCTAAGACTCAAGAAACAAACACAATAGTGTAATATCCTTGTCCTCATCATCAATCTTTACTTCCATAGTGATTAATTGAGAAATCAAACTATTGAAGAATTCAAGTGATCAACAATTTTTGTACCTTCCTTCATCCAGAAGTTGTAAAAATGCCTCTTTACAAATATTTTGTTTGACAAGTTCTTTGTCATATATTGACTCTCCAGTTTGGTCCACAAACCTATTGTTGTCGTCTCTTCAGTGATGTTAAACAATACCTTATCTTCAGGATATAGGTGAATAGTACTGAGGGCTCTTGCATCCAGATCCTTTGAGTCCTTGTCTATCATGCTTGTCGGTTTCTTTGACCTTCCAGCCAAGGCCTTTTGCAATCCTTGTTGCATAAGAAAATCTCTCATCTTGAGCTTCCATAGTGAAAAGATATTCTTACCACTCAACTTTTCAATATCAAACTTGGAACTTTTCACTTTATGCATTAGCATAAACAACTCCAAAACCCACTCCTTATAAACTAAACCTTTTTAAATATGAAGGAATAATGGTATGAACCCCCAAATAAATATTAAATAAAAAAAGGGTTCAAAACACAATTATTTAATGTGTATAACTTAAAACCTTTTAAACATCCACCTTTATTTAAAGTTCACCTCCAACCATAATCAATTCTCCATAATAAGACAAAAAAAGGAGCTCATTTTTATTAAAGCTCACCTCCACCTTAAATAATCGATTCTCCACCTTTTACAAAAAAACTCAACCTTTCATACTTTAAAAAAAAAATTATTTTATACCATGCAAATTTTTGTTTTTTAAGATCGTCGCACCCTTTATGAGTATCACCTATGATGATTTATAAATCGTCGCACATTGCCAATGTATAACCTTCGACGATTTGGACCCAAATTGTCGCACCTTTTACTACTATGTGCCTGGGACGATGTTGCACTGTGTACAATGTATGGCCTGCAACGACGTCGCACTGTGTGTTGTGTACGAACCGTAACGATTCCGCACTTTTTGAGAAATTCACAAGTTTGCATGCTATCATTGCACTATCCCATAGGGATGACCCACGATGATGTAATAAAACCTGTCCTTGGATATCCACTTCCACCTCACTCAACTCGACCCGACTCTTCGATCCAATGACCATATGATTTTCTCCTTCGCTATCTGCTCCTTCAACTATAAGCTCTGATACCACTTGTTAGGAAACAAAAGAAAAAATAAAAACATCTATAACAGAACATAAACTAAGGAAAGATCAAACATGCATAAAATCAAGAACACTTGACACATCAATTTATGTGGAAACCCAAATCGGGAAAAAACCATGGGCAATGATTATTGGTCTTCTTCTTAATCAAGGGAGAACTACAATAACCTTCATAGGCATACAACCGTCCTCTCCTCACACAATAGTTTCTCCTAGCTCTCATTGTCCTCCACCTATAGGGGTATGCTCGTATATATAACATATTGATGCAAGAGCATCGCTCACTCATCAAGCGAGCAAGCGCATGGAGCAGAAAAGACAACTGGATGAGCCAACACACATTTTGAAATAATTTGGAGATTGTTGCGCCATTCTTTAAATGAAGTCGTTTATAAAGAAGCGCACTTGTATTGTAATGGAACTTGAGCCTTTAAGCTCTCATCCTTTGGTAGATGAGGCATTTAATATATTTAATGCAGGAAGATAGATGTTTAAGTCTAGATTAGACAGTTTTAGAGTTTGAGAGGGAAACGAAATATAGACACCCTCCTTTGTACATTGTAACATTAGCTAGAATAGGAGCAAGGAGAGAAGAGCAACAGAGAAATTGTGTGCAGAACCACCATGTACAGATATTGAATTAATAGAAAAGCTTTGATTCAATTCCATCGTTGTGTTATTCTCTATGTATTGTTGATATTATGCTTATGAGTATTTTCTTCTGGTTATGCACTTGCTTTGATATGTTGTGTATGTTGTTTCATAGTTGAATTGAAAGTTGTGAGAGTAAGAAATTAGTTTCAATTGTTTCTCTATTATGAACCAAGGGATTCCTGCAAGGAGTGCAGTGGAATTTGTCCACAAGGAGTACGTGACTAAAGGGTTCAGATAGATATAGATTTTGTTCTAAGCTCTCAGAAGTGCAAATTTGGCGCTGGAGCCGTGCAAGGCGTGCACAGGCTGGAAGAAGACTCAGAGTTGCGATTTTGAGAAAAGGGAATTAGGACTGCTGCTGCAGGTGAGCACGCAGAGTCGAGGAAGCTTGAACACTTAGTCGTGTTCGAAGAGTTGCCGCAAGGTGTGCATGCAACAAGTCCTCATAAAGACTTGTGAAGTGAAGACAAGCCCAGGAGGAATAGGCCTACAGTTCACTGAAGGAGAATTGCAGGGATGCTATGGAACGCCCGAGAGAAGCTCCACAGGTTGGCGAGTGGTTGAACAAGTCTTCACGGAGGAAGCGTTTGATTCATCTCGTAGGAAATATCAAAGGAAGGACGGATGGTTGAAATCTCCTGGAGAGATTCCACGAGAACCCGAGGACCGTCAGATCTTGCAAAGGTGCGTGGAGATTATAGCGCGAGCATTTAGAAGTTTTAAGCTCAGGAGGAAGTAGTGTCTTCGATATGGGTTCATAGGAACCATTAGATTTGAACGTGCCATCGCATATCGGCATATCGCGAGTTGAAGCACCCAGCCGTTGGAACGGGAGTGGCGATATCGCGATCCAAGATATCCTGATAGGATCACAACCGTTGATCGTGGGGACACATTTCAAGGAATCCCATCTAATCGGGTTTTGGAGAATCGGGGTTCTCGACGAGAGAGAACACTTGCATGTCGGATTCGCGATCTGCGATATCCGGATGGTGATGTGGCAGTGTGGGACCCCGGGAGCTAGCGCAGTACAGATGGCATTGTATCGGAGGGTCGGCACATCGGGGCTCAGAGTTTGGAAATTCAGAGTGTCGACATCGCGAGTAGCGATATCCCGATAGGGAAAACTCCGATAGTAGAAGAGGAGAAAGTCAACGATTAACCCATATCGGGGTTGGGTGACTCATGAGGCATAAGGCAGGCGAGCATAGAATTCGCAATATCGCGAATTTCAATTTTTGGAATGTTAAGGGAGATCATTGGAGAGTGTTGTGGGTGAAGAATTCTCGACGGGGAATTAGAGGAGCAGAGACGCTCTTCGGGCCAAAGATTAGAGAAGGTCCTGGTGAGAGCGGTCATTCTTCGAGGAGTGGGGAAGGTTGCGTCTGAGTGGTATCAGAGCGGGAATAGTTCTTTTCTTTATACAACAAAGAAGGAGAAGGAGTAAATACACTATGCCACCCAGAAGAGAAAGACAATCACCCGACCCAGAATATAGGGAGGTTCGAAGAAGGGGTAGGCCAGCAGGAAATCCAGAGATGGAAAGACAGATACGAGATCTCAGAGTGAGACTCAAAGAAATGGAAACAGCTCAAAGACGCAGAGTTGGTGCAAGGGATCTTAGTGATTCCGAAGTTGAAGAGGGAGCTAGACATGCCGAAGAGGTCACAACAGAAGATGCATCAACCGAGCGGCTGATCAAAGCCATTTCCAAGATGAGTTCCAAGACCAAAATGGACATTCCAGCTTATGAAGGAAGCCTGGATGCAGAAGAGTTGCTGGACTGGATCAGAGCTCTTGAAACCTACTTCGATTACGAAGATATCGAAGAGGATAAGAAGGTAAGGCATGCTGTTACCAAGTTGAAGGGACATGCAACGTTATGGTGGGATGAGCTTCAGGCAGACAGACGCTGCAGAGGCAAGCAAAAGATCAAAAGCTGGGATCGAATGATTGCAAAGATGAAGGCGAAGTTCATCCCAAGAGATTATCAGATCACACTGTTCAGGCGAATGCAGAACCTGAGACATAAGCTGATGACGGTGAAGGAATACACTGAAGAGTTTTATAAGCTCAATATTAGGGCAGGTCATTGGGAGAGCGATGATGAGAAGGTGGCGAGATACTTGAATGGTCTGAGGTATGACATTCAGGATGAATTGAGCATGGTAACCATCAGGACGGTGGAGGATGCTTACCAGATGGCTCTGAAACCGAGGATAATCTGAGCCGAAAGCAAGGTTAGCGAGGGCGAGGCAGAAGCCAGCCAAGAGGCAAAGCGGTTGCCTAGGAAAGAACTCAGAAGCCCAAAGAGGAATGGAAGAAACCTCAGGGTAATATTGAAAGAGGTGGGACCTCACAACAAGGGCCACATGTCGAACAGAGAGGATCGCAAAATGATCAGCGAGGAGATTATGCTGATGCAAACACACTTCCTCGTACTAGAGGTTGAGGTAGAGGAAGAGGAGGAGTAATCACATGTTTTACATGTGGGAAAAATGGGCACAAGTCATTCGAGTGTCCAGAGAAAAAGAAGGATGCAGGAGAAGCTCACATCACTGAAGCGTAGAGGCGTGATGTTGAGAATGAAGATGCAGACAATAGGATATCGCTTGGAATACATAAAGTCCTTTTGACACCTGAGAAAGAGGTGGAAAGGTCAATACAAAGGACCAGACTATTCAGGACAGCTTGCACAACCAAGGATAGGAAATGCAAGGTCATTGTGGATAGTGGAAGTACCGATAATCTCGTTTCGACCGAGATGGTGGAAAAGTTGGAGCTGGATACAACTGATCACCCGAGTCCATACAAAGTATCATGGCTACAGAAAGGACATCAGGTGAGTGTTACTAAACAGTGTTCAGTTGAATTCAAAATAGGTGGGTATAATGATAAAATCTTGTGTGATGTTATTCCCATGGATGTATGTCATTTATTGCTGGGTAGACCATGGCAGTATGATAGAAATGTAGTTCATGATGGAAGAATGAACACATATACCTTAGAGAAAGATGGGAGGACACACAGGTTGCTTCCGATAAAAGATAAAGAAGTAAAACCAGAAGTAAACAACACGATACTTCTCATGAGTGGGAAGGAGCTTCTCACAGAGACGGAGAAGAAAGAAGATCCACAATTCTTTGTGGTCAGGAAGCCGAGAATTGTTCTGACTAGCACAAGAGTGGACGATCTGCCAGATGAAATTCAGGAACTGCTGGGAGAATTTGCTGATATCATCATGGACAAATTACCTCATTCGTTGCCACCGATGAGAAGTGTAAGTCACCAAATAGACCTCATACCAGGAGCTAGTTTACCGAACAAGGCAGCGTACAGGTTGACGTCACAGGAAAATGAGGAGGTCAAGAATCAGGTCCAAGATTTGTTGGACAAAGAATTGGTTAGGGAGAGCCCGAGTCCATGTGTTGTCCCAACAGTACTGAGTCCGAAGAAGGATGGAGGCTGGAGAATGTGTACAGACTCCAGAGCGATTAATAAAATCACCATCAGGTACAGAATTCCACTGCCGAGAATGGACGATCTGATGGATTGCCTGAGTGGGGAAAATTATTTTTTGAAGATTGATCTGAAGAGCGGATATCATCAGATTCGCATGAGAGAAGGTGATGAATGGAAGACAACATTCAAAACAAATGAAGGTTTGTACGAATGGCTGGTCATGCCGTTTGGTTTGATAAATGCACCAAGCACATTCATGATGCTGATGAATGAAGTTCTGAAGGAGTTCATCACAAAATTTGTTGTCGTATATCTGGATGATATACTGATCTTCAGTAAGACCAAGGCTGAACATCTGAAGCATTTGGCCATAGTGATGAGAAAGCTACAACAGGAGAAACTGTTGGTTAACATGAAGAAGTGATCCTTCATGAAGACAGAGCTCATTTATTTGGGTTTTGTCATATCGGCCAATGAGTTGAAAATGGACCCAAGTAAGGTGGACGTGATCAAGAATTGGCCATCACCGAGAAATATTTTCGAGGTGAGAAGTTTCCATGGGTTAGCTAGTTTCTACCGGAAGTTCATCAGGAATTTTAGTGGAATTAGCGCAGCGATGATGGACACGGTGAAGAAACGACATAAAATGTTTCATTGGATAGTAGAGGCTGAGAAGAGCTTCAATCTGTTGAAGAGAAAGATCACATAGAAACCAGTGTTAGTGTTGCCAGATTTCCAGAAGACATTTCAGGTGAAATGTGATGCCAGTGGATATGCCATAGGAGAGGTCTTAAGTCAGGAGGACATGCCGGTTGCATATTTCAGTGAGAAGTTGGATGAAGCCAAACTAAAGTACTCCACGTATGATAAGGAATTTTATGCTATCATACATGCATTGAATAAGTGGAAGCATTACTTAATACCCAAGGAATTTGTATTGTATAGTGATAATCATGCATTGCAGTTTGTGAGTCAACAGGAGATGTTGAACCAGAAACATGCAAAATGGGTAGAGTATATGCAGAATTTCACGTTTGTGATTAAACACATTTCAGGGACTGCTAACAAAGTGGTTGATGCTTTGAGCAGGAAATGTTTATTTCTGCAGGAGTTTCGAGGCAAGACCTTGGGTTTTGAAAATCTCAGGGACATGTATGCAGGAGATACATATTTCGGGGAAGCGTATGAAGCAACTGAGAATCCAGTTCTCAGAGACAGAATCCCATGGATGAATTACATGGTTCAGAATGGACTCTTGTTCAGAGGAAACCAATTATGCATTCTAAATTACTCCATGAGGGAGAACCTGCTAAAGGAGAAGCACAGTGGTGGATTAGCAGGGCATTTTGGCCATGACAAAACATTTGTGAAGTTGAGCGAATCATATTTTTGGCCAAGCATGCGAGCAGATGTCAAGAGGTTTGTTGACAGGTGTCGAATTTGTCAGCATTCGAAGGGCCAGAAGCAGAACGCGGGTTTTTATCAGCCATTACCCATACCGGGGGGGGCATGGGAGGCGATCAGCATGGATTTCGTTATGGGACTGCCAAGGACGTAGAGAGGGGTTGATTCCATATTTGTGGTGGTAGACAGGTTTTCGAAGATGGCACATTTTATTCTGTGTCAGAAGACCAACGATGCGACCCACATCGAAAACTTGTTTTTCAAAGAAGTTGTCAGACTTCGTGAATTGCCGAGGAGCATAGTCTCGGACAGGGATACGAAATTCATAGGTCATTTTTGGAGGACGTTATGGAAAAAGCTAGGGACTAACTTAGAGTTTAGTTTGGCTTACCATCTGCAGATGGATGGACAGACAGAGGTGGTCAACAGGATTTTGGGAGACTTACTATGGAGCCTGGTGACGGAGCACCATAACAGCTGGGACAATGTGTTGCCACAGGCAGAATTTGCGTACAACGATTCTGTGAATCAGAGTACAAGTAAGAGTCCGTTTCAGATTGTGTATGGGACACAACCGAGGGGAGTTTATGAACTCTGAGAGTCAGAACAAGCTGTGACTAGCAGTGCTAGCGCAGAGGAATTCGCTGAAGCAATGAAAGAACTTCACGACAAGGTGAAGCAACGACTCAATGATTCAAATCAGGAATATAAGCGCATAGCAGATCAACATCGACGACAAATTCAGTTTGAAGTTGGGGATCTTGTTCTGGCACACTTGAGGAAAGAAAGGTTCCCAAGGGGATCATATAATAAACTGAAGATGAAGAAAATCGGGCCTTGCAGAGTCCTGAAGAAACTTGGAGAGAACGCGTATGAAATTGAGTTGTCGGATGGCATCGGGATATCTCTGATATTTAATGTTTCAGATTTATACCCATACAAGGTTGGAGAAGCAAAGACTGGAACTGAGGAACCAGTGGTCCAGTGGCAGAAGCAATTATTAGTTGCAGAGAAGCCGCAGATGGAGTACATACTGGACAAGAGAGTGGGTAAGAAGACCAGGCGTAAGCAGTTTTTTGAGTATCTGGTCAAATGGAAGAATCACCCAGTGGAGGATGCCAGCTGGGAGAATGAAGCGATGATACATAATCATGGACAGACCGTGCGAAAGCTCATGGACAAGATCCCATGAAAGTTTTCAATCCGAGGAGTATGATGTAGGAGCATCGCTCACTCATCAAGCGAGCAAGCGCATGGANAAGACAGCTGGATGAGCCAGCACACATTTTGAAATACTTTGGAGATTGTTGCGCCATTCTTTAAATGAAGTCATTTATAAAGAAGCGCACTTGTATTGTAATGGACCTTGAGCCTTTAAGCTCTTTTCCTTTGTTAGATGAGGCATTTAATAGATTTAATGCAGGAAGATAGATGTTTAAGTCTAGATTAGACAGTTTTAGAGTTCGAGAGGGAAACGAAATATATACACCCTCCTTTGTACATTGTAACATTAGCTAGAACAGGAGCAAGGAGAGAAGAGCAGCAGAGAAATTGTGTGCAGAACCACCATGTATAGATATTGAATTAATAGAAAAGCTTTGATTCAATTCCATGGCTGTGTTATTCTCTATGTATTGTTGATATTATGCTTATGAGTATTTTCTTCTGGTTATGTACTTGCTTTGATATGTTGTGTATGTGGTTTCATAGTTGAATTGAAAGCTGTGAGAGTAAGAAATTAGTTTCAATTGTTTCTCTATTCTGAACCAAGGGATTCTTGCAAGGAGTGCAGTGGAATTTGTCTACAAGGAGTGCGTGACTGCAAGGTTCAGATAGAGATAACTTTTGTTCTAAGCTCTCAGACGTGA
>SNQJ01S0003289.1:349457-375319 GCA_010110895.2 Picea sitchensis | reverse complement strand
TAAGCTCTCAGACGTGAAAATTTGGCGTCGGATCCGTGCAAGGCGTGCACAGGCCGGAAGAAGACTCAGAGTTGCGATTCTGAGAAAAGGGAATTAGGACTGCTGCTGCAGGTGAGCACGCAAAGTTGAGGAAGCTTCAACACTTAGTCGTGTTCGAAGAGTTGTCGCAAGGAGTGCGTGCAACAAGTGCTCATAAAGACTTGTGAAGCGAAGACAAGCCCAGGAGGAATAGGCCTACAGTTCACTGAAGGAGAATTGCATGGGTGTTTTGGAACACCTGAGAGAAGCTCCACAGGTTGGAAAGTGGTTGAACAAGTCTTCACAGAGGAAGCGTTTGATTCATCTCGTAGGAAATATCAAAGGAAGGACGGACGGTTGAAATCTCCTGGAGAGATTCCACGAGAACCCGAGGACCATCAGATCTTGCAAAGGTGCGCGAAGATTACAGCGTGAGCATTTAGAAGTTCGAAGCTCAGGAGGAAGTAGTGTTGTCGATCTGGGTTCATAGGAACCATCAGATTTGCACGTGCCATCGCATATCGGCATATCGCGAGTTGAAGCACCTAGCCGTTGGAACGGGAGTGGCGATATCGCGATCCGCGATATCCTGATAGGATCACAACCGTTGATCATGGGGATGCATGTCAAGGAATCCCATCTAATCGGGGTTTGAAGAATCGGGGTTCTCGACGAGAGAGAACACTTGCATGTCGGATTCGTGATCCGCGATATCCCGACGGTGACGTGGAAGTGTGGGACCCCGGGAGCTAGTGGAGTATAGGTGGCATTGTATCGGAGGGTCGGCACATCGGGGCTCGGAGTTTGGAAATTCAGAGTGGCGACATCTCGAGTAGCGATATCCCGATAGGGAAAACTCTGATAGTAGAAGAGGATAAAGTCAACGATTGACCCATATCGGGGTTCGGGGACTCGTGAGGCATAAGGAATGCGAGCATAGAATTCGCGATATCGTGAATTCCGATTTTCCGACTCTTAAGGGAGATCATTGGAGAGTGTTGTGGGTGAAGAATTCCTGACGGGGAATTAGAGGAGCAGAGATGCTCTTTGGGCCAAAGATTAGAGAAGGTCCTGGTGAGAGCGATCGTTCTCCGAGGAGTGGGGAAGGTTGCGTCACATATATCACTCAGTTACACAGACTGATCATGAATAGATCACATAGTTACATGAACAGTTCATAAGATTCCATCCATGCACATGTGCATGTGCATTTGCATGTGACCGCATGAGGAAATTCGTTGGCATGTTTCCAACAGTAACGTCATGCATAACATGTGACATGGATTCATGAAACCTTTTACTTCAGGTTGGATCAAATTTTTTTCCTTCACGTTACATCATACCTCACGATTATTAAACATTAACATGAGGCTCTCACATGGGTGTACATGGTCGTACCTGCAGGTCATGGTGATTACTAAACACTAGAAAAAGTACCTCACATGGGTGTACATGTACGATATTGACATGATGATTCGATAAAAGATAAAATATAGTTCTAAACATTTGTTTTTTTTTATTTTTTCACCGGTATGAGTGAAATAGATTTTGGTGAAATCTTCATTTTCAATTGTTTAAATTGCATTTATGAATGCATAAATGGATTGAGAATACTGAAAAATCCTCAGGAAACTCAAATTATATAGACTTAATCACTCAAATATGGAGTTCCAATAATTTTTGACCCAATTTCAGTAAAAATTGGTCGAAAAATATGTCCTTGAAAACTCCAAAAAGTCTAACGTTTAGACTACGCGTCCTTAGATCGATATATATTCAATTTTGTTTGGCCAATATTGGAAAATACTAATTTCTCGTCACCACTGGTCTCTTGTGCGCGATTAGATTCAACAACATCATGGAGAGGTTTAATTACTTTTCAAAATAATTTTTCTTTCGCTATATAGAGTGCTTCCTCTTTTTTGTTTCTCTGTTTCCATTCATTGTTTTGAATGCTTGAGAATTGTTCTTGTTTATGTAAAGTAGAAAACAATGATCGAGCCTCAGTTTCTTGTACCATATTTTTTTTTTGTCATACTGATATGCGTTTAAACATTGAATTCATGAATCTAAAATTAAATTATTGTTTAATCTGTATTGTATATTCATAGGCCATGGAAGAACTGAAGCATCTCTTATCATGGTCATTTCTGGACACAAAACAAGGTGATGTCAGGTTGCTTTACCTCCAAGATATCTTGACAATCACAACAAAGAACAAGATGAAGCGCGAGAGCATCAACTGAGACTCAAGGAAGAATACAACAATATGGTAATGAATACACAACAACATGTCACCATATATATAGATTGATCTGAGTGGCCCAACACTAAGTTCGAATGATTAGGGCTTAATGTGGACACTTATTCAACCATTCATTACAATTGATATTCTCATTCCCCTCCAAACCAATTCCACTAGAATTCGAATCCCTCCCACCACTTCGACCTCCGACCAGACATCGAACTTCATTGATCTCAGACTTCATATTCAAATTTCAACTATTTGAATCTCATGGAGTTAAAATATCAATCGGTTTATCACCAGAACAAGCTGCAACTATGTTTCGTTGAACCGCAATAGTTAGAGTAGCCACAACAGGTTGAATACCATCTCCTTGCATATCCTCCTTCCATTCTCAGTTGCACCTCGACAACCATTCCACATGTAATATCCCCAAAAGAATTAATTCTTAAAGTTTGTATGCACTTAGGAATTTATTTATGTTTTTGGCAAATTCATAGTTGGAAAATTATTGCCATTTATGGAAAATCCGAATTTTGGAATTTGATTATTTGTAATTAATTTTGTGATTGTTTGGAAAATGTTTGATTTGCCCAACTAACTCTTTGACCATGACACATGTAAAAGAAAAATATTTTTATATTAATTGTTGAAGGACAAATGGAACAACTAGGTTGAAATTAGCTGACCATGATTCCATGAGTGGGGAATAGACTTGAGTTACCTCAGGGATGAATTGTACAAGTGGAAAATGAGGAATTTGGCCACTAGAATGCCCTGAAAATCAGGGATTTGTAAAGCTACGAAAATTTCCAAAGAGGGAAAAAGACCTAGGCACAAGATGCTCATGATATACAACATATGGTAGGAGGCAACACGTTGCTTAGTATGTTGGAGAAAGGTTATCACTTTATTTTATGAACATTTTCTTAAGTGTGGGGCAAGGGGATTTATGATCTGAAAGAGGACTATAGCAAAAGAGGATCTTTGGAATTCTCCCTTATGGACTCATGGTCAGGCTAGAGGGTGAGCAAAGAAAGTAGTTTGGTTGTTCTGTTCTACGGTTGGGTCAAACTTGGTTGTTTCATTTGTTGCCCCAACACTTTGTTGATATATGTACATCTACTTGTTTCCTTGTTTATTTTTTGTTGATTAGTAACTGGTAGAATGAAATGGTTTGTAGAATAAGTCCTTACAGTTTGATTTTATTCATCGAGTAATGTTAAGAAAGCTATTGTGAATTTTTAGTTGTTAATGAATTTGAGTTATGTAAATATATATACATAGGATATGAATTCAAGCTAAATAAAATATAAGTATTGATGAGTTAATCATAACCTTTACAAGGTATGTAAATATATACGTATAGGTATTCAACTTAAGGAATATTGAACTATTGTAAATGCCAAACGAAATTCTTGAAATGAATACAAGATATATATATTGTTGTATGTTTAGATAAATAGAGCTACATAAACATCTAATGTACTCATACACACAATTTTTTTATCGATTTCTTGAATCACATGAGATTTTCAAGTAATTTCCATTGATCTGTCTATATCAAAAGCATAAGATAATTACAGTTCTTTCTATATTACAACAAACCCTTAAGAAAAATTTCAGTGGTATATAATACATGCTACATGTTACAGAGGTGGTTCAACACTTAACAAAGTTTTAACATTCTACATAACACATGCTATCATAACGGTTAATCGTGGAATCATATACAATATAGAGTTTCCCCTTTTTAAATCTTCTTAAGTCCATTAAGGGATTAAAATACAATTATCCAGTTTGCCTATGAAACCTTGGCTCAAAATTTACCATAATAGAGTGCCCTAGGGTGGAACCGTGTGCCACTAATAAATATAACCTGAGAACTAAATCAAACGTCGAGAATTGGAACTCGAATAAATTTCGAGCGAGGTGATCTCATGAATCCATCTCCTCAGAACGATTAAATCCTGCAAAGGAAAAATGATAGGATTAATAAACAGTGTTAAGAAAATCAAACAAAATTAAATATTTAAGATTCAAAATTGATTAATACTTAGCTTTATCTAGCTTGAATGTGATTTCCATCGGCGTTGGAGGAATGGCCCATCGACAGTCCAAAGGGGAGGAGTGGACCCAAAAATAGGTGATGGGTACCCTTGCAAGGAAGTAGGGCCCCATCATTAGTTTGATAACCAAAATAATTAACCAAGTATTCCAGAATGTAAATAAGCAAGTAGATCATTTCTAAACATCTATAACTCAGATGGAATTTATTTGTATACACATAGAATAGTCTTACGACCTTAACCATTCATTGTATAACTATGTGAAACATGAATGAAAAATTACGTGCCAACTACTAAATGCGTATATTTTGGTAAGAAACCTCTCTGCACACACAGTGGACATTTTTACAAATATATGTCATGCATCTTTGAAATGAATTAAATCATAGTAAGACTCAAGATGTATACTCTGATAAATTAAGAGTCGATAGTTCAAAAGTTCATATAGAGATACAAAAATGTATTACCTACGATTTTGTTATTTAAAAACTTCAAAGGATCGAAAATTGTAAACACCCATATTGCTAGTAAAACAGGAAACATGGACATAATGAAACCACTTCCTTATCGCAGGGGACAGTCTTGCAAATAGAAATATCTATATAGAGTATGGTGGGTATCTCCCTTAATTTTTTCCATCACAAAGAAGAAATATAGATTAACTATTGAAAATACGAATTTAAGAGAACCCACAACTACTTACAGATAGATAACAAAATAGACAAGGAAATGTATCAAATTTTTAAAGTCCTTGAAAGACTCAAGCAAGGGAGATAACCACTATCGAGTGCAATAGATATTTAATCACATAGTACTAGAAATTGAAAATACAATAAGTTCGACTATATTTACTTGGAAAAACTAATTGATGCGATGTTGGGCATTCTCGCTCCCTCTGGCTATTAATACAGTCCAGGAATTTCTACGGGGTTTTCACAAAGGTGAATATATCTAACACAGGGTATGAGGAATTTATGACCCAATAAAGGGAAATAAAGTGGAGCTATGGCAAACCCTAAGAATTAAAAGGTACTCAAAAAAACGATACAACTATAACTCAGACCCGAGAAAGTCAAAACCAGTAAATCCATGAGGAATAGATGGTGATTGGTGCATGCTACGATATCATGGAATCATAGATACTAGAATAATAGAGAGAGAAAAGTAACTGAGAGTTTTCTTACCTTGTGCAGGGCAATATCCAATTGGTAGACGCCTCCCCTTTTTCATTCAGCCCAGGCCAAGCCGAATTCCAAGGTTCTAACGATGTTTTTGAGTTGAACATTACAGGGTTAGTACTAGAGAATTTTTGCAAAAGACATAGAACCAAAGGAGAATGAAACAATAGCCCTAGAAACCCTTCGATAAGTAGAGTAATAGTGTTAGTTACGAAGACTGTACCTCACCATGTGACACAATGGAGGTGGCACATTTTGTATTGTACATGGCATCTGAGTGATAGCTCTTGAGAGGTACTCATGCAAGTATCCATTAATAAGTTAGACAGAGGTTTTAATTAGTGTCTGAAAATCCTTTATTCGACATTCATAACAAGTCCTTGCAGAGTGTGAGGATAGTTAAGTTAGGGTTGCGACTATACCGATTGGTCACACCCATCTCTCGTTCAATTAAATGTCTAACCATATGGTTTGATCGGATTATCGAGCTCGGGACAAACAATTGTTATCGTTGGAACTCATAATGATTCCAACTGTTAACCATATTTTAGTAGTGTGGTAATAGTGGTCAGAGGTTTAACCATAGAAGTTTTTCCCATTAAGTCTATTACTTAGACAATTAACATGTACAACCACCATTATATTAAAAAGTTTGTGATATATTCGATAAAGGTATATGCATATTCCTTGAACCTGAATTCGTATAGGACCCTATATGATATAAGTATTATTCATAGAGATGGTTGTAATGCTAGTGGGGTTTTCATAAGTTAAACTTTAATGTTTATGCATAGAGATGGTTGTAATTCTAGTGGGGTTTTAATCATTCAAATGTTAACCCTTTATACTTCCATTAGTCAATAGGGATGTTAGTAACTTAAAGGCTAGGGTATAGTGAAGCTAGCCCTTAACCTTTATAAATGTGGTTATTTTGTAGCAAGGAAAAACTCAGAGATAAAGACTCTTATATATGATTTTATGGTTGTATCAATAAAATGGTAAACTTAAAAACATTGTGAAAGTCAATAGTGATGACAAAGCTACCCACATATATTAAGTTGATGTCTTTCGAAATACGTTGTTCAAAGAGGAAAGAGATTTAATGTCCCTAACAAAAAAAACATTATTTGGTAAATTTGGGGAACATTACATATGGTATCAGAGAAAAGTTTATAGCACTTAGACCTTAAAGCAGGGCAAATTTTTTTGTTTAGTACATGCTATCCTGTTTAATGAAAAACTAACAAAAACGCTTACTGTTACAAACAATTTTTTTTTTTATTCTGTTGTGATAATGGAAGCATTGAATGAAGAGGATATAATACTTGAGGAGAATCTTGATAAAAAAACTCCTAAAGATCTTGGACATAACAATGGAAGTTCGACCACCAAGGTTCTAGAGGACATAACAACAATGCAAGTTCAGCCACCAAGGTTCTAGAGACAATGAGGAACATTATCGTGGAACTGCAAGTTTTCAAGGTAGATATTGAGAAATTGAAAAGAGAACACAAAGACCAATAGGAAATAAATGTAGTACTTTTGTGTAGTGTAGAAAAAAAGAAGATCCCAAACGATATTGACAAGGAAGAAGAGATCAACAAAAGAGCCTCCAAAAATTCTGGACTGGACGCAGAGAACAGGAACAGTTCATCTGAAGGGACACCAACAACAAAAAATAAAACAACCACAGGGAAGAAAAGAAAATAGGTGCAACACTTGGAGGATTCAAGAAGATCAAATCATCCACCTTTGACGGGGAATCTAGGACAGGGGATGAGGTTGAAGCATGGTTGCTGGATATAAAAAAGTACTTTCAGATTTATAATTATTCAAGCAACATGAAGGTTAGAATGACCATTTATAACTTGAAAGGAAAATCAAATATTTCGTGGTAGGACTTGAAGGTGGCCAATGGATTAAAGGAGAAACAAATGGAATGGTCGGACTTCAAGAAATATATCAAGAAACAATATTTATCAGAAATTTACTATGAAAGAAAGACCAAAAACATTTATGAGCTAAGACTCAGCCAGATGACCATGGATGACTTGATAAAAAAATATTTGAAATTATTAATATGTGTTCTTACATCAGGGAGGACAACGTAAAAATTCATCAATTCTTAAGCTGCCCACCACAGTTCTATAAGGACATAATCAAGTTCAAAAACCCCAAGACCTTAACCAAATTTTTCAGTAAGGCCCAAATGTGCTATGATCAGTACAAACAATGGTTCGAAACTCCCAAGGCTTGGAAAGACAAGAAACATGACATAATGAACCAACAGAAGAAAGGCTATCAACCAACCCCTTTCCGGAATGCAACAAATAATTTCCCAAGGAAATATTTTCACTCCGATAACCAAAACACCCAAGGGGGAGGTAGACCAGTTAATCTGGGAACCAAGAAGTTTTGGGATAGCCCCAGGGAACCGTTAAAATGTTGGGAGTGTGGAGAACCTCACTTAAGGAGGAACTGTCCACATTTAACTTCTACAACAAGGACCACAGTTCACAACCTGCAGGAGGCCTCTATGGTAGGATATGTGGGCAGAAGTGTACATAGAATCAATGTAGTTGTGGATGGTCGACGAGATGATCACCAATCCATTGTAGTGGAAGTTGAACCTACAATTAATAATAATCATATTTATGTTTTAATTGATCTGAGAGATACTTTGATTTATGTTTCTCCTGGTGTACTGGATTCAAACAAGATTAAGAAAGTAAAGCATACTAAATCTTGGCTAGTACAACTAGCAACAAGAACAAAAAGAAAAGTAACATATTTCATTTCTGATTGTGAATTCAGTTTAGATGGACAAAATACAAAGTTAAATCTGAATATATTACCATTGGGTTCGTATGCTATAATCATTGGAATGGAATGGTTAGAGAAACATAAATCAATTTTGGATTGTTATGAGAAATCACTTACTTATAGAGACAAAAAAAACACAGTTAGGATAGTTCAACGCATCAGAAAACCAATCTCAATTAGGCGTATTTCAGCAATGCAGTTTAAAAAGTGCATGAATAAAGGTTGTCATAATTATTCTATTCAAGTGACAAATCTGTTGGAAAAAGAAAATAAACCCAACCTAGAAGATTTTACCATCTTACATGAATTTAGAGATTTATTTGTAGACGAAATACCTGAATTGCCCCCAATAAGAGAGATAAATTTATGTATCGATCTTCTTCCTGGATCAACTCCAATATCTAAGGTACCCTATAGGAGGAGTTTACCTGAATTGACAGAGTTGAAAATTCAACTACAAGAACTGTTGGACAAGGAATACATTAGACCAACTGTCTCACTGTGGGGAGCACTAGTCCTTTTTGTTAAAAAAAAAGACATAACTTTAAGATTATGCATTGATTATCGATAGTTAAACAAAATTATTGTTAAGAACAAATATCCCCTACCCATAATAAATGATTTGTTTGACCAAGTGGGAGGGGAAAATATTTTTTCTAAGTTAGATTTAAGATCTAGTTATCACCAAGTTAGAATAAAGGATGAAGACATAAGTAAAACACCATTTAGAATGAGATATGAACATTATGAATTTGTTGTTATACCTTTTGGTATCATTAACACACCAACAACATTTATGTGTTTAATGAATAACATATTTAGTCAATATCTAGATAAGTTTGTTTTGGTATTTATTGACGACATTCTAGTGTATTCGAAAATGGAAAAATAACATATAAGGATAGGATTTAAGACATTAATAAAACACAAGTTATATGAAAAATTTGACAAATGTGACTTCTATCAAAAGAGAATACAGTATATCAGACATGTAATATTTGAAGAAGGTATTGTAGTCGACCCAGAGAAGATAAGAGCCATCATGGAATGGCCTATCCCTAAGGATGTGGCAGACATCCGGTCATTTATGGGAATTATCGGTTACTACCACATATTTATAGAGGGATTATCTAAGATTTCATACCCAGTCACATCCCTATAGAAAAAGGGGACCATGTTTATTTGGTCACATAAATGTCAAGATAGTTTTAATAGGTTAAAAGAACTGTTAACAACCGCACCTATTTTAAGGGTAGTAGACCGTGATAAAGACTTTACAATCTGTGTGGATGTGAGAAAAGAAGGTTTGGGAGGTGTCCTAACTCAAGAAGGGAACACTATTTGTTACGAGTCATAAAAACTAAAAGATCATGAACAAAAATACGTCACAAACGACTTGGAATTGGCAGTGGTAATTCATGCATTAAAAATGTGGCGAAATTATATAATGGGAAGAAAACTTCTGTTGCTAACCGATAATAATGGTGTAAAATTCTTATTCAGTCAACCAAATCTTAACACAAGGCAAACAAGATGGTTGTCCTTATTAAGCGAATTTGATTTCGAGGTAAGACACATCAAGGGTAAGGAAAACAAAGTGGAATATGCCTTAAATAGAAGAACTCATGGGTTGTTTGAAATAAGTATTAGCAGGGAAACAAGGGACATTGAACAAAGGATAAAAGATGAAAGTGGTCATGATGAAAAATACATCAAAATAATGGTATATTTACAAAGTAATGTAGAAAATTTGAACATAACAGATATGAGTTTGGACATAAATGAACTATTAAGATTCAAAAACAGGATGTACATACCAAATTTCGCTGATGTAAAGCTAACAATTTTGGACGAAGTACATAAGAATCCATATTCTAGTCATTCGGGATACCAAAAAATGGTAACATATTTGAGCAAGTTGTTTTATTGGCCTAACATTAAAGGTGAGACAACATAATACTTATCTAAGTGCTTAGATTGACAATAGGTGAAGGTTGAACACCAGCACCCAACTGACCTATTACAACCTCTACCTATACCAGAATGGAAGTGGGAGACTATCTCACTAGACTTTATCACATGTTTGCCTAAAACTCAAAAGAAGAATGATTCGATTATGGTAGTGATTGATAAATTTAGCAAATCTGTACATTTTATTCCTATGAAATCTACTTATAAATCTATTAACATTGTTTAAATATTTATGAAGGAATTTCTTAGATTGCATGGTATTCCTAAAATGGTGATTTCGGATAGAGATGTCAAATTTACATCAACATTTTGGAAAGAACTGTTTGCAGGGTTGAATACTAACTTGAATTTCAACACAAGTTACCATCCACAAACAAATGGTCAAACTGAATGAATGAACCAAATTGTGGAAGATATGCTACGAATGTACGTAAGGATGCAACCAACTAAGTGGAAGGAATAATTACACTTAGTGGAATTTGCATACAATAACGGTTAGTGGAATTTGCATCTTAGTGGATGCCCCTTCGAAATACTGTATGGAAGAAAGTGTACAACTCCAATCAACTGGGATGACCCAGTTGAAAGACTCATGATGGGACCATAAATTCTCCAGGAAATGGAGAAGATAATAATAAAGGTACAACATGATTTAAAATAGGCACATGACATATAGAAAATCTATGCATATTTGAAAAGAAGTGACCAGGAATTTCAAGTTGGAGACCACGTCTATTTAAAAGTCAAAGAAAGAAGAAGTTTGTTAAAGCTAGGGAATTGTTGAAATTGGCACCTAGGTTTTGTGGTCCCTTCGATTTCTTAGCTTGAATTGGACCTGTGGAATACCAACTTGCACTCTGTGCAAACTTAAAATTTCATAATGTATTTCATGTTTCTTTGTTAAAAAAGTATATTCATGATTCTACTCACATCATTGATTGGGACATGGTGCAAGTGGAATCAGAAGGCGAGCTCCAAGAGGAACCTCTGCGCATTATGGGAAAGAAATAAATAGTACTATGAAACAGAGCCATCACCCAGGTAAAAGTGCAATGGAATCACTTTAGTCCTGAGGAAGCCACTCGGGAATTGGAGGAAGATTTGCATAAATCTTATCCAACCCTGTTTCGAGAAAGGAACGAACAATGAGGAAAATATTTTACTGAAGGGGGGGAGGATGTAATATCCCCAAAATAATTAATTATTAGAGTCTGTATGCACTTAGGATTTTATTTCCATTTTTGGCAAATTCGTAGTTCGAAAATTATTTTGATTTATGGAAAATCTGAATTTTGGAATTTGATTATTGTAATTAATTTTGTGACTATTGGGAAAAGGTTTGATTTTCCCAACCAATTCTTTGACCATGAGACATGTAAAAGACAATTTTTTTTATATTAATTGTTGAAGGACAAATGGAACAAGTAGGTTGAAATCAGTTGACCATGATTCCATGAGTGGGGAACATACTTGAGTTACCTTAGGGTTGAATTGTACAAGTGGAAAATGAGAAATTTAGCCACTAGAATCCCCTGAAAGTCAGGGATTTGTAGAGCTGTGAAAATTTCGAAAGAGGGAAAAAGATCTAGGCACAAGATGCTCATGATATACAAGATATGGGAGGAGACAGGATGCTGCTTAGTATGTTGGAGAAAGGTTATCACTTATTTTTATGAACACTGTCTTGAGTGTCAGGCAAGCGGATTTCTGATCTGAAAGAGGACTATAGAGAAAGAGGATCATTGGAATTCTCCCTTATGGACTCATGGTCAGGCTAGGGGGTGAATGGAGCAAGTAGTTTGGTTGTTCTGATCTACAGTTGGGTTGAAATTGGTTGTTCCATTTGTTGTCCCAACACTTTGTTCAAATATGTACATCTAATTGTTTTCTTGTTGAATGTTTTTGATTAATAGCTGGTAGAATGAAATGGGTTGTAGAATAAGTCTTTACAGTTTGATTTTATTCATTGAGTAAAGTTAAGAAAGCTATTCTGAATTTTTAGTTGTTAATGAAGTTGAGTTATGTAAATATATATACATAGGATATGCATTCAAGCTAAATAAAATAGAAGTATTGTTGCGTTAATCATAACCTTTACCAGGTATGTAAATATATACATATAGGTATTCAACTTAAGGAATATTGGACTATTGTGAATGCCAAATGAAATTCTGGAAATGAATACAAGATATATATATATATATATATTGTTGCATATTTAGATACACATAGCTCCATAAACATTTAATGTACTCATACACAGAAAGATTTTATCGACTTCTTGAATCACGTGATATTTTCAATTAATTTCCATTGATCCATCTATATCAAAGGCATAAGAGAATTACAGTCCTTTCAATATTACAACAAGCCCTTAAGAAAAATTTCAGTGGTATATAATACATGCTACATGCTACAGAGACAGTTAAACACTTAACCGATTTTTAACATTCTACATAACACATGCCATCATAACGTTTAATCATGGAATCATATACAATACAGATTTTCCCCTT
The DNA here is from genome assembly GCA_010110895.2 of Picea sitchensis. Classification (NCBI taxonomy): domain Eukaryota; kingdom Viridiplantae; phylum Streptophyta; class Pinopsida; order Pinales; family Pinaceae; genus Picea; species Picea sitchensis. Next base: position 362,499 of record SNQJ01S0003289.1, on the reverse strand, counting down.
TTTTAATCTGCTTAATTCCAGTAAGGGATTAAAATACAATTAACCAGTTTATCTATGGAACCCTAGCTCAAAAGTTACCATAATAGAGTACCCTAGGGTGGAACCCTCTGCCACTAATAAATAGAACCTAAGAATTAAACTAAACGCCGAGAATTGGAACTCGAATAACTTTCGAGTGAGGCAATCTCATGAATCCATCTCCTCGAAAAGATTAAATCTTGCAAAGGAAAAACAATAGGATTAATAAACAATGTTAAGAAAACCAAACGAAATTAAATATTGAAGATTCAACATTGATTAAAACTTAGATTTCTTTGGCCTGAATGAAATTGCCATCGGCATTGAAGGAATGCTTTGTCCACAGTCCAAAAGAGAGGAGTGGACCCATAAATAGCTGATGGGTACCCTTGCAAGGAAATAGGGCCCCATCATTAGTTTGATAACAAAAAGAATTAACCAACTATTCCACAATGTAAATAAGCAAGTAGATCATTTCTAAACATCTAAGATTTTTATAATCATAATCATAAATATTCACATAGTATAGTCATATGTCCATCAGAGGCATAAAATTTCCCAATTCAGAACTACAAACAAAGTTGCAGGGCTTTTTTCCCTTAAGATGTTAAAAGTTACGATTTGCTTATTAAAAACTGAGACAAGCTACACACAGTTCTCAAGCACACACAACTTAAGGCGATTATTATATAAATTTACTGGAGGTATAACTCAGATGGAATTTATTTGTATACACACAAAACAATATTACAACCTTAACCATTCACTCTATAATTATGTGAAACATGAATGGAAAATTACATTCCAGCTACTAAATTCATATATTTAGGTAAGAAACCTCTCTTCACACACAATGGACATTTTTATAAATTTACGCCGTGCATCTTTGAAACAAATTAAATCATAGTAAGACTCGAGATGTATACTCTGAGAAATTAAGAGTCGATTGTTCGAAAGTTTAGAGAAAGATACACAACTGTATTACCTACGATTTTGTTATATAAAAACTCAAAAGGATCGAAAATTGTAAACACCCACATCGCTAGTAAAACACACAACATGGACAAAATGAAACCACTTCCTTATCACATGGGACGGTCTTGCAAATTGAAATATCTAGACAGAGTATGGCAGGTATCTCCCTTAATTTTTTACATCACACAGAATAAATCTAGATTCACTATTGAAAATACAGATTTAAGAGAACCCATGACAACTTACAGATAGATAACGAGATAGACAAGGAAATGTATCAAATATTTAAAGTCCCTCCAAGACTCAAGCAGGGATGTAACCACTATCAAGTGGAATAGAGATTTAGTCACACAGTACGAGAAATTGAAAATACAATAAGTTCAACTATATTTCCTTGGAAAAACTAATTCATGCATTGTTGGGAATTCTCTCTCCCTCTGGTTATTAATACACTCCAGGACTTCCTACGGGGTTTTCGCAGAGGTGAATATATCTAACACATGTTATAAGGATTTTAGGACCCAATATAGGGAAATAAAGTGGAGCTATGATAAACCCTAAGAATTGAAGGGTACTCAACAAAATGATATGACTCTAACTCAGACCCGATAAATTTAAAACCAGTAAAGCCAAGAAGAATAGATGGTGATTGGTGCATGATATGATATTCTGGAATCATAGAGACTAGAATATCGGAGAGTTCAAAGTTACTGATAGTTTTCATACCTTTCATAGGGCAGTATCCAATTGGTAGACACCTCCACTTTTTCTTTCTGCCCAGGCCGAGCCCAACTCCAAGGTTATGGCCATGTTTTTGAGTTGAAAATTGTAAGGCTAGTACTAGAGTGTTTTCGCAAAAGACACACAACCAAAGAAGATTGAAACAATATCCATAGAAACCCTTTTCTAAGTAGAGTAATAGTGGTAGTTACAAAGACTGTACCTTGCCATGTGACATGATGGATGTGGAGCATTTTGTATTGGACACGGTGGTCGAGCGACATCTCTCAGGAGGTACTCTTACAGGTAGCTATTAATAGGTTAGATAGAGGTTTTAATCAGCGTATGAGAATCCTTTATTCGACATTCATATCAAGTCATTACAGAGTGTGAGGAAAACTAAGTTAGGGTTGCAACTATACCCATTAGTCCCACCCATCTCTCATTCAGTTAAAGGTATGACCATATGGTTCGATCATATTATCGAGCTCGAGACAAGTAACTGTTATCGTTGGACCTCATAATGATGCCAACTGTTAACCATATTTTAGTATTGTGGTAATAATGGTCAGAGGTTTAACCATAGATGTTTTTCCCACAAGGTGTATTACATAGACAATTAACATATAGAGGCACCATTATATTAAAAAGTCTGTGATATATTTGATAAAGGTATATGCATATGCTTTGAACCTGAATTTGTATAGGACCCTATATGGAATAATTATTATGCATAGAGATGGTTGTAATTCTAGTGGGGTTTTCATAAGTTAAACGTTAATGTTTACGCATAGAGATGGTTGTAATGCTAGTGGGGTTTTAATCATTCAAACGTTAACCCTTTATACTTACATTAGTGAATCAGAATGTTAGTAACTAGAAGACTAGGGTATAGTGAAGCTAGTGCTTAACCTTTATAAATGTGGTTAATATGTAGTAGGGAATAACTTAGATATAAATTATCTTATATATGATTTTATGGTTGTATCAATAAAATGGTAAACGTAAAAACATTGTGAAAGTCCAAGGTGATGACAAAAATACCCACATATATTAAGTTGATGTCTTTTGAAATAAGTTGTTCAAAGAGGAAAGAGATTTAATGTCCCTAACAAAAAAATACATTATTTGGTAAACTTGGGGAACATTACACTAGCCCATCTTCCAAATCCACCTAAGGTTGACCTTGAGGTGAGGTAGGGCACCTTGATTGAGAGAGGTAAGTTGTTGCAGGTCGTAATGTAGGTCAGGTCATTGTTACAAACCCTTCTCTTGAAAGGCCCACTACCTTAGTGGAGACACCCACCCCCTGTCCTGGATTCTATGGATATCCCCTAAATATCTATGTACTCATATCCTAATTCTTCGTTACACATCAGTCCCCTGGTACATCAAGTTCCCTCTTCGAAAAGCCTTGTCGATCCTCTTCAGGTGAACTCTGTTGTTTCCTCCTCTCATCACAACCTCCACCCTTGTGCCAGAATTAACAAATCCCTGATTACGGCACCTATCACATCTCCACAATCCAGCTCAACAGCCACATCAGGCTCCTCCAAATTGTTGTTCTCCCCAGTACTTAAGTCACTCGAGTCTACCATAACAAGAGGCTCTAATTTAAAGTTTTTCAAGATGCATTAAACAAATTATAATAATCAGTTTCAATAGACAGTAGAAAACCCTACTGCAAGGTGATGTTTCTAATAACGATCTCCAATTAATCAAAGAAATATTCATCATGTTCTAAATCGCTATGTGAGGCTCCCAAAACTCATTATTGTTAGGAAGTGGAAGCAAAACAAAGCATATACAATCAATTAAACTGATAACAACAAACCCACAATTGAGACAGTGATTTATGTGGAAACCCAATACGAGAAAAACCACAGGGCAATGATAATTGGTATTCTTATTATTAAAGGGTGAATTGCAATAGCCATCACAGACATATAACTATCCTCTCCTCTCATACACACAATCACCTCAGATTTTGTGTCTTTCTCTCACACACTCACTGCACATTTCACTCTCACCGCTATGGGTATGCTTGTATATATAGACTCTCTCAAAGACATATAACCATCCTCTCCTCTCCTCTCATACACACAATCACCTCAATTTTGTGTCTTTCTCTCACACACTCACTACACGTTTCACTCTCACCTCTATGGGTATGCTTGTATATATAGACTCTCTCAAACAGTTAGAGTCGATTATAATTAGATCCACCAGTTACATAATTTATTCACAAAAGAGTGCATGCATGCACATTCCTAGTATAGATGCATTCATGTTCATGTGACTGCATGGGAAATTCATTGGCATGTTTCGAACAATCTCCACCTTGACAACAATTTACCTGATATATCATGCCCTTAATTAATTCATCACCTTTCATGCAAGCCAAGAAAGCCAAAGACCATGATCCAAATTTAGGAGAGGAACGAACTGACTATCAAACTGAATACATTAAACACATAGATAGGAAGAATAACACAAATATCTAGTGAACAATATCTTCTATTAAACAATGAAATAGGTTGAAACTGTAAAACTGCAGAAGTGAAACTTGCTCAAATGGTGGTAGCTATCTATGAGAAGAGATGTGGTTGCTACATGCATACGTCTGAGAAGAATGGATTAAAATGAGGCTCTAGAGGCCCTTTTCATATCAATCATGAATGCAAAAACCCTAGACATCCAAAAACCTAACCCTAGAAGGTGAACCTCCAAACTTCATGTGGGCCCTATGGGTAAGTTCGTGTAATTTGGTACCTCAACTTCCCAGGGTTGTAAATTTTGCATATGACCTCTGTTTTAGGCGCGTGATAGCCCGTTGGAAAGGTCTTTCATAAAACTACACATTTCGCCATCAGAATCTCACTTAGCCTATAGTATGACTATGGTGAGTCAAGAGAACAACGTTTAGGGCCTTAAAATATCCCTGGAAGTACAACAAGATGTACTGACATGAAAACATACAAAATAATCCAGTTGGATTAGGAAATAGGCCACCAGTATCCACCTAGAGAATGTGTGAGGCTTCAGACAACCCCAAAAGTGTAGAACTCATAATTATAAATCAATACAAAAAGATGTGTTGAATCACAAACAGACACGAGGATCCAGTTGGAATAGGTGGGTGGCCACCAATATCCACCTGGATCAATCCTCCCCCCTTAGGAAGCAATGGTATCCATTGCATTCAGTTCCCCCATCAGGTGAAGAAAATTCTATTAGATTTGGCCCCGGGTGAGCCACTTGCCTTGGTGTAGGAGTTTCCCTACCTTGACAACTCGATAAAGCTAGATCCTCTATTGGTGAGTGCCCATGACCTGTGTTTCCACTATCTAATTGGTGGATTCTTGTTCCATGTAGTCAAGTCTGACCTCTTTTGGTGTTAATTATTCGACAATCTGAAAGGTGTCCGATAATTGTGGAAAATATGGCCGAAGGAGATCCACATGCAATACTGGATGTAGACCAAGGAAGAGTGGAATGTTGACCTCAAAAGCATTGCTACCCACATCCTTGGTGATAGTGTAAGTCCCATAATGAAGTGGGTGAAGCTTTTGATGGGGCCCGGTGAGACGCTCCTTCTGCAAATGTAACCAGACTTTGTCGCCAACCTAAAACTTGTGTGGTACACTGTGTTTATCATGGAGATTCTTGTACTTAGCATTAGATTTCTGGAAAATCTCTTGGACCTATTGGCAGATGTGTTGAATCCACTCAATGAATCTGTTAGCTTTTTTGATAGAATATTGATCAGGGGAAGAGTCTGTCTATGCAGTGGCAAGAGGAAGTGCAACATCAATGGGTCCCAAGGGTTGGAATCCCAAACCCACCTAAAATGGGCTATGGCCGGTGGAACATGGAGAGCCCTGTTGTAACTGTGTTGGACATATGGGAGACTCTAGCCCCATGTATGTGGATGCTTAGAATTATACATGCGCAGGATGTGCACAATCATCTGATTGAGGACCTTGGTTTGGCCATCGGTTTGGGGGTGGAAAGAAGTGGATTTTGTGAGCTTGGTGTCCAACAAATACCAGAGACTCAACCAAAAGGTATTGAGGAACATGTTGTTTCGGTCATAGATGATGGTCTATGGTATACCAAAGGGAAACCAAACTCGTTCGAAGAAGATCTTGGAAGTAGCTTCCGTTGTGACATTCTTCTTACAGGCTGTGAGGATGGCCATCTTCGAAAACCAATCAATGACCACAAACATGAAGTCATGGTCATTCTTGGTGGACGACAAACCATACATGTAATCCATGGATATGGATTCACATGACTTCTTGGGAATAGGAAGAGGGGTGTATAAGACTTGTGTCTTAATGGCCGACTTGGCTATGGTGCATGTAGTGAAAGATATTCTATACTTGCTGACGTCTTGTCGAATTTTTGGCCAATAAATTTATTTCTGAAGAACGACCACAATTTTCTCTACACCAAAATGTCCTACCACCCAACTGTAGTGGGATTCCCAAATCAACGTTGCACATTCGCTTATAGGAACAAAGATATGGCCAAAATGTCATAAGAGTTTGTCCTGAATGTGAAAATCAGTGATAGTGGAACCTATACCCAAGAGCTGATATGTTGATGTAGGAGCATCACTCCAGTCTAGCCTAACCACTAGCCAGCCAGTACATTCAGTGTGCATTCATGAAGGAGAGAGACAAAGCCCTCTTGTTTTCCAAAATTTTCAAAAATCGGATCCCATTTGGGGATTTGAGTAGTAATGCTTTTAATGCCAAGCCACCCCTTTGTACAGGAAGTGGTTGAGGTTTCCCTAACCAGTAACCTACATCAAGACCAGATCGTAGTCAGGCCTGGACACTCCTTTTGTGTAATTTAGCCGTAAGATCCGCTCTGTGAGAGTGATGGATAAAAAACGATGAGGTGGAGTATAATCTCGTGAGATATGCCTCTTTGTAATTAGGGAGAATGAGTTCAGAATTGCGGTAGAGACTCAGGTAGAGAGTTGGATAATAGGAGAGACCAAGTAGAGAGGTCTCAAGAAGGAGAGATGAGACTTGTTATAGTACAACCATTGTAAACATTTCATATAGACATTTATGAATATAATAGAAGAAAAGTTTTTCCTATATAACTGTCTCTATGTGTTTACATATTATTATGCATTTTCTGTTTTGAATGCATAACTGGTGAATAATTTGCATAGGTTTCAATATTTTCCTATCTTAGAGTTTCCAGGTGCAAGGAGTGCACAAATTCCACAAGGTTTGCATTGACAGAGCCGAGACAACCTTAGGAAAACTCAGGAGGGATAGCGTTGTACCTTCACCAACAAAAGTGCAAGGTGTGCACAAGAAAGAACTCTATTTCGAGTTCATAAGGAGATAGAACTACTGAAGGTTCTGTGGAAGCTATGCCAGGCGAGAATTGAGTAGATGCATAGAGTTCATTGAGGAAAGAACTCTGTCTCGAGTTCGACCAGAAGAAAAAATCACTGAGGATTCTAGAGGACTCTGTGAAACAGGCATTGAATTAGTACAAGCATGCACATAAGGAACTCTTTTGAGTTCAGGGAGAAGAAGTGTCGAGGAGAGACACTTACAGAGTTGTTGAACGCTTTGTTTTCTCTGAAAAGTGTGCATTGAGCAGGAGAATGCCAGTTGGGCATAATAAGTTTTCCTCCCAAGAAAACTTCTTGAATCTGAGTTATTCGAAATCTCAGGAGCACCAAGAGTGTGTGAGAGTGGGATTTTTCTAATTCCATCAGCTCATAAGAGAAAGCGCGAGAAGAACATGCATAGAGAAAAAATTTCAAGGTTTCTGAGTTAAGAAAGTGCAGGGGGAGACTGCACAAGGGAGGAGTTACAGCTGTCGTCAGATCTTGTGCAAAGACCCGACAATCGTCAGATTCAGAAGAAAGCACACAGAGGCTAACCTCTAGGAGCATGCGGAGGAGAGCAGCCGAAGATGAACGATAGAGACACCTTATAGAGAAGTGTCAAAATCCCAACAACCGTTGGATCGGGTGAAGATACACGGGGTTTAAACCCTTGATTTTCGACATTTCAGAGTTCGAGACTTGGAGTAGCGAGAGATCGTGGAGACGTTGCATTGTGAATCCCCGATTCGCGAAATCCTGAAACGAGTCTATACCATCGGATATGGAGTGTGGTGGCTTGAGAACCATTCGATCAAAGAACAGTAGGGAGGATCTGAACCATCAGATCTAGCATCAAGTTCCGTGAGTTTTTTTATCCAGAGAAGGTGCGCGAGGTTTAACCCTCGTCCTAACAGAAGGAAGGGGGAGTCTTTTGGCTTCGTAATTGATGAAGTCTCGAAAAGATCAGGACCATCCATCTGGAAGGACACGTGGTGGAGATCCACTGATTTCAGAGGACCGAGCATCGAGAATCAAAGGGAGAAGCCTTTAGACTTCACAACCTACGAAGTCCCGAAAAGGATTAGGACGGTCTATTTTGGAGGACAGGTGGCAGAGATTAGGAAGATAGCCAGGATTCAATGTTTGTCATTGACTAAGAAGAAGATCCAGACCATTGGTCCACATCACTATCTCGAGTATCACAAGATAGAAGGACAGAGGTATTGTCTCCCAAAACCCTGAGTCACGAGATCATGAAATAGCGAGGTCGGTCCATTTCATGAACTTGGGTATCGCGAGCGGGGAGGCGAAGTTATTTGCACTTCAAACCCCTGAATTGAAAAGTCACGATTCAGCCTAAATCGTCGATAAGGGAGGAAGGAGAGCCATGAGATTTGGTTCCTTGCTACATCGTGTATCAGGGTTTCACAAAGCAGGAGCACAAGGGATCAACACTCCAACTCGTGAAGTCGTGAGTTGTGAGTAGTGCTAGCACTTATCCCTAGCCGATGGTTATGTGTGAAAGGTGATAACAGGGAGGAGCCATACCCATATTGCATCTTGGGTATCGATGTTTGGAGAAAGAGGATTTGAGGGTATTTGACTCACGAACTCGTGAGATCATGAGTCACGAAGGGCACTTGCGCTAAGGAAAGGTTGTGGTCGCATGGAGGTGGGTCCTATCCCGAGGGCTATCTCTCACACTGTTTTGAATTTGTGCCCAGAGCAAGCAGAGTAGTCGTGGGTTTTTGCAGGACCTGTGAAAAGGGGAAAGAGGACCTGCGGATTCGTTAAAAGGGTTCCAGTAGGAGCTCAAAGAGCCATTTCAGCTTAGAAGAAGATCGATCCATAGACTAGGAGATCATAGGACCCTGTTGAGGTAGGAGGTCTGCACCAATTGGTATCGAAGATTAATTTTGTCTGTATATTTCAGAGAAAAGAGAAAGAGGAGACCGCTACTTTGTTCATAAACAAAGGAGAGGCACAAGGAGAAATTTTGATGACAACATGTGGAATCAAAAGCAGAGTGTTAAAAGCTCTAAGGTAATTGTTTCAAGGTGTGCAACAGTCGATAGACAACCAGGCGCGATGTAGGAGGAAATGTTGGAAATTTTCTCAGTTGCAAAGTAAACAACAAGTTTTCCAGGAGGGCAGACAAGAAAAGGAAAATGGCTACTGAAGGCCCTGAGCATGGTGGAAGAGGAGACCACCAGTAGATGAGTATGGATGAGATTGGAAAAGAACTCTCTATGATGAGAGAGAGGATGGAAGAGATGACACTGTGGTAGCAACAAAATGCAAAAGCACGTTGGGTGTATGAATGGCCCATGAAAAAGAAGGTGAAGTGGCCAGTCAAGGAGTTGTTGGCCAAAAGACAACAAAATATGTTGAAAATATGGTTGAGGTATGCTGAAAGCCTCAGTGACACCGAGCTAGTTTGCATTTGTGAGCAAGAAGCTGGGGAAAACCTCAATGATGAGGAAGAGGGATGAAATTCAGATCTCATAAACTGCTAGGAGGGCAAGGATGAATTTTCGAATTGCTAGGTGGGCAGCGAAATGAGATCATTAAAGGATATCATAGACTGTCAGGAGGATAGCAAAGGAAATTCATATTGTCAGGTGGGAAATGGTATGAGATTAACAGAGGATCTCATAAACTGCCAGGTGGTCAGAAGTGGACTTTCAAGTTGCTAGGTGGCCAATGGAAAAATATCAGTGGAAGGTCCCACATACTGCCAAGGGGGAAGTGGTGAAAGTTTGGATTACCAATTGGGAAATGAGATGGGATCAGAGGATCGCATAGACTGCCAGGTGGGTAGCAGAAAATTCCCAAATTGCCAGGTGGGCATGGGAAAGGAGATGAGAAAGTCTGAGAGTCTCACAGACTCTATTGAGAATTCATGTCAGTAAGGAGTGATGACAAGTGAATATTCATGTCGTTTTTCTGACCATGTGAATGAATATGATGACAAGTTAAAAACTTGCACCATCCAGAAGGAAGATCAGAAGAACATTTTGATTATTGGGGGAATTGAAGTATTCCTACTAAGAAGCCCAGTTGAGACCAAAGGATGTGTTGCAGAAGTAGCAATAGAAGGAGGACAATCAACCGAGACTATCATGGAGGAAGAAGTGGAGCAGACACTAATGTTTTCCCAAGCAGAGGGAGAAGAGCACTCAACCGAGTTGCTCAAAATTTTCAGCCAGGAAGCTGAACAGGAAATTATTACAGCACTGGAGCCTGCAGCAGAGGAGGAAGCAAACATCATGGACTTTTCTAATCTATGGGAAGAATTGGAAGCCTTAGAGAAGAGGGTGATGGTACAAATCTTTCACATCCAACAGATCTGGTTGGAGACAGATGGAGGAGCATACCAGCCCCAAGAGCAGCTGGACGGTGTTGGACTTGAGCCAACACAAGGAGAAAGGGAAGCAATATAATTGTCATGAGTAGAAGCTTAGAAAAAACTCAATGATAAGACTATAGAGCTGAATTTTGTAGTAGAGTGGCCAGCTAGTGCCATAGAAAAGGAAAACAACAAGGGGAATCATGATGATATACCCACAGGGATGACATAATTGCAACAAAGAACACTACATAAAGAGAAACAACCATGGGAGGAACTGGATGAGGTAATTGAGGAGATCAAAAGGCTAATGATCCGATCGGTAGAAGAGGTCAACAATGATAATCTGAGTAGAAGAGGACTTGCAAGAGAAATAGGGCAACAACTGCAACAACATCAAGGAAGAGGAGAAAATAGACATCTCCAAAGAACTGTTTGGGATCTAAGTGGATTTCAGCAGAGATGCAGAGGATCTCATGATTAGGATATCATGATTTTCTCAGCTGAGGAGTATAATGCAGGAGCATCACTCTAGTCCAGCCTAAGCACCAGCCAACCAACACATTCAACATGCATTCATGAAGGAGAGAGACAAACCCCTCTCATTTTCCAAAATTTTGAAAAATCGAATCCCATTTGGGGATTTGCATTGTAAGGATTTTAATGCCACGCCACCGCTTTGTACAGGAAGTGGTTGAGGTTTCCCTAACCATTAAACTGTAGCAAGCCCAGGTCATAATCAGGTCTGGACACTCCTTTTGTGTAATTTATCTATAAGAGTTGCTCTGTGAGACTGACGGCTCAAAAACGGTGAGGTGGAGGATAAGCTCGTGAGAGAGTCCTCTTTGTAATTAGGGAGAATGATTTAGGAATTGGGTAGAGACTCAGGTAGAGAGTTGGAGAATAGGAGAGACCAAGTAGAGAGGTCTCAAGAAGTAGAGCTGAGACTTGTTACAGTCCAACCATTGTAAACATTTTGTATAGACATTTCTGAATATAATAGAAGAGAAGTTTTTCCTGTATAACTGTTTGTGTGTGTTTACATATTATTATGCAATTTTTATTTTGAATTCATAACTGGTGAAGCATTTGCAGAGGTTTCAATCTTTTCTTGTCTCAGGAGTGCATAGAGTCCACAAGGTGTGCGTTAATAGAGGTAAGACAACCTCGGGAAAACTCAGGAGGGATAGCCTTAGACCATCACTAGTAGAAGTGCAAGGTGTTCACAAGAAAGAACTCAGTTTCAAGTTCAGAAAGAGACAAAACTACTGAAGGTTCTGTGGAAGCTCTGCCAGGCGGGCATTGAGAAGATGCACAAAGTGCATTGAGGAAATAAATCTGTCTCGAGTTTGACTAGGAGATAGAATCACTGAGGATTCTGGAGGACTCTGCCAGGCGGGCATTGGATTAGTACAAGCATGCACATAAGGAACTCTTTCAAGTTCAGGGAGAAGAAGTGTCGAGGAGAGACACTTACAAAGTTGTTGAACGCTCGGTTTTCTCTGCAAGGTGTGCATAGAACAAAAGAACGTCATTTGGGCATAATAAGTTTTCCTCCCAAGAAAACTTCTTGAATATGAGTTATTCGAAATCTTAGGAGCACTAGGAGTGTGTGAGAGTAAGCTTGTTCTAAGTCCATAAGCTCAAAAGAGAAAGCATGAGAAGAACGTAAATAGAGAAAAAATTTCAAGGTTTCTGAGTTTACAAAGTGTAGGGGGATAGTGCATAAGGGAGGAGTTACAGCTGTCGTCAGATCTTGTTCAAAGACCCGACAATCTTCAGATTTGGAAGAAAGCATACAGAGGCTAACCTCTGGGAGTGTGCATAGGAGAGCAGCCGAAGATGAACGACAGAGACACTTCATAGAGAAGTGCTGAAATCCTGACAACCGTTGGATCGAGAGAAGATACACAGGGTTTAAACCCTTGAGTTTTGGCATTTTGGAGTTCGAGACTTGGAGCAGCGAGAGGTCATGGAGACGCTGCATCGCCAATCCCTGATTTGCGAAATCCCGAAAGGAGTCAAGATCATTGGGTCTGGAGTGCGGTGGTTTGAGAACCGCTGGATCAAAGAACAGGAGGGAGGATATTAACCGTCAAATGTAGCATCGAGGTCTGTGAGCCGTCGGATCCAGAGAAGGTGCGTGAGGTTTAACCCTCGTCCCAGCAGAAGGAAGGGGGCGTCTTTCATCTTCATAATTCGTGAAGTCTTGAAAATATCAGGACCGTCCATCCGGAAGGACACGTGGCAGAGATCCACCGATTTTGGAGGACTGGGCATCGAGAGGCAAAGGGAGAATCCTTTCAGCTTCACAACCTGTGAATTCCCGAAAAGGATCAGGACAGTACATTTTGGAGGACAGGTGGTAGAGATCTGGAAGATAGCTGGGATTCAATATTGGCCATTGACTAAGCGGAATATCCAGACCATTGGTCTGCATTGCGATCTCAAGTATCGCAAGCTAGAAGGACAGAGGTCTTGTCTCCCAAAACCTCGAGATGTGAGATCGTGAAATAGTGAGGTCATTCCATTTCGTGAACTTGGGTATCACGAGCTGGGAGGCGGAGTTCTTTGTGCTTCAACCCCTGAATCGCAAAGTTGCGATTCAACCTGAA
>SNQJ01S0003289.1:317694-342724 GCA_010110895.2 Picea sitchensis | reverse complement strand
TCATCACTATTTAACAAAGGCTCTTCTCTTACTATTTTTTCTCAGACTTTTTTGGTCCTGATGATGGATCCTGCTATGGATCCGAAACGTCGACGACAAGATGTCATCAACACTGTGGATTTTCCGACAAATTCTGAACATAAATATTTAACTCATCAACTCTTTAATCGAGTCAAGGTTAACCCAACATACATACCCCCTCCCACATATTCAATCTACCTAAATCTATGTCTATAATTTTCATAAGTGACTAAACCAGGGGTATGCATGCTTATCCATATCTTACATGCATATGCCCATTTACATGGAATCAATAATTTTTATAAATCCAAAGTAAATACAATTTTTTATTTTTTCTTTTATTATTATTATTATTTCACGGTGACTCAACCATCACCGCCCTGCACCTTCTATGTGAACATGGGTGGTGATACAAAATAGAGAGAAAAAACTTCATCAACCATACTTGTAGCTAAATTTTCTTCTTTTGTGGAGTCCTCATTGTATGCTTATTGCATTTTCCAACAATCTTTCTTGAGATGCCCAGATTTTCCATAGAACCAACATTTTCTCTTACCCTTACTGTGTTTCGAATTAGACCTGGTTGTACCTTTCTGATCTTCCCCTCCTTCTGTAGATCGACCTCGGACCACCATTGCTTCTTTTGTTGAGATTTCCTTACTAGATATTTTCCTCATCTCCTCACACAACAAATCTCCCACAACAATGTCATAATCAATGACATGTGCTGAGTTAAACTACATAGTTGTGACCAGATGATCCCAAAACTCAAAACACGGTAGTGTAACTGCCTTTTCCTCATCTTCGTACGTTACGTCTATACTAGATTATTGACAAATAAGAGTATTGAAAACATTCAAGTGATTAACAATTTTTGTACCTTATTTCATTTGCGAGTTGTACAACTTCCTCTTCAAGAATTTTATGTTTGTCAAGGACTTTGTCATATACATACTTTCAAGTATTTTCCACAAACTTGTTATTGTCTCCTCTTCAGCGACTTTAAACAACACTTCATCTACAAAATACAAATGAATGGCACTGAGAGCTCTTGCATCCAGATCTTCCCAGTCTTCGTCTATCATGCTAACCAGTTTCTTTGACTTTCCCGCCAAAGCCTTTTGTAATCCTTGTTGCACAAGAAGTTCTCACATCTTGAGCTTCCATAGCGCAAAACTATTCTTACCATTGAATTTCTCCACCTCAAACTTAAAACTCTATGCTTTCACCATTAACACAAAAAAACACCCAAACTATAACTTATACTAGAATGAGGCTTTAAAAATAAAAAAAATAATATTATATTCAAAATTAAAACAACAAAATTGAATTTTTAATTAAAAAGTTAAAAAAACAAATAAGTGTTGAAAAAACCTTTTATTAACATTAAAAAAACATCCTCCACTCATTTAAATATAAAGGCCATCCTTTTTAATGGAACTCAATTAAAAAATTTACTTTCATACCTTTCCGAACTTTCAAACCTCCTTCAACGATTTCATAACCTCCACTCATTTAAATATAAAGGCTATTCTTTTTAATGGAACTCTATCCTTTTTAATGGAACTCAATTAAAAAATTTACTTTCTTATCTCGTTGAACTTTCAAAACTCCTTCAACGATTTCACAACGAAAGATCACTCCACGAATATTGCGTGATAACTGTAGCTTGATTTTAAGGGGTATCTCTCTCAAAAGATAAGTAGTGGAAGCACAATATAGCATAAACAATCAATAAAATTTAGAATAACAAACTCACAATTGATATAATCATTTATGCAGAAATTTAATATAGGGAAAAAATTATGGAGCGATGATAATCGATATTCTTATTATTTAAGGGAGAATTACAATAGCCAACACAAACATACAACCATCATCTTCTCTCATACAGACAATCACCTCAATTTTGCGTCTTACTCTCACACACTAACTACACATTGCACTCTCACCTTTACAGGTAAGCTTGTATATATAACATATCTCAAACAAACAGTTAGACCAACTGATTATAATGAGATCCACGAGTTACACAATCTATTCACAAAAGAGAGAAAATGCATGTATACACATTCCTAATATAACTACATGCATGTGTATGTGACCACATAAAAAATTCATTTACATGTTTCCAACAATTCTTTTCCAAATCTAAACTACTACATTTAATTAATTTAAATCATTATTTTGTAAAACTTAATTTAATTCATTATTTTGTGAATCTAAACTATGGCATTTCTATTAAATTTGTATGCTGTGATATTCAAATGAGAAAACATAACAACTCCATTCGATTATTGGTTATATCTCCTTCATCGACTTTTGGTTGCGTCTCTTCCATTGAAGTAAGATATTTGGATAGATTAGGAAAAAAATAGTTCAGATTTTTGTAGATCTTAGTGGTTAAAATTAAGTGAGCAGCTTCGTGGTGTATGCACCTTTTTATCCATAAATAAAAAGTTTCAAATTTAAAGTAAGATATTTGGATAAATTAGGAAAAAAATTAGTTCAGATTTTGTAGATCTTAGTGGTTAGAATTAAGTGAGCAGCTTCGTGGTGTATCCGCCTTTTTATCCATTAAAAAAATTGTTTCAAATTTACCAAGGGATAAAAAACTAAATAAGAAATTTAAATAGTAGTTAAGATTATGTGAGCAACTTTGTTGCAAAAAAAAATTAAATAAGAAATTTGCACGTTTTTCAAATTTACGAGGGAAAAAAACAATAAATAAAAATGTTGTCTCCTTATCTTTGTTTGGTTTTATAGATCTTAGTGGTTAAGATTACACGAGGAGCTTTGTTGTAAGTCTAATGTTCACATTATTATAAAAGTTTTCATTTTAGACTTAGAAAATCGAAGCATACATATATGTAAGAATTATTAAACTTGAAAGTTTTCTCTCCATTTGTTAATGGAGTAGAAAAGTTAAAGTTATGGGTTTTAAGGTTGTTTTCAAAAGTGTTTCTAAATTTTATTTATGATGTTGGAGAGTTAAAATTGTTTTATTCTTCAATATATTTTTAATTCGAACTAATCATTATAGTATTCCTGAATGTTCAACAATGTAAATCTATAACTCTAATCCTCATGATTATAAGATTATATTAAAATCTTAATAGTGAAGCGACAATGCTAAAACCTTAATAGTGAAGAGAGAGGGATATCCTATATTCATATTGCAATAATTTCTTGTTTCAACGATGAGTAGTGTAACCTACCCAATACACTCCTTACTCTATGCTCTATTGGGGATACATGCTACTCCTTGAAACCACAAATTTTCCACTTCTATTTCTTTGATACCTTTATCTAACATACCCATCCATCTAATTGAACTACCTCATTATTGTATAACCTGGGTACTATCATTCCATCATTGTTCTTTTATGAATTGATTAGTGCATGCAAACATAAAATTGTAGTCTCATGCAAACACAATTAGTCAATGATAGATAAGGATGTAGACTTGTACATACAAATAGAACATCATTCAATTCATAACATAACCACATTAATTCAATAGAATTACAAATAAAACATAACACTTATCTTTCAAAAAATTAATCACCAACCGACTACAAACAAAGGACGTTCTATCCAACCATAGGTTCCTTGTTGTCATTGATATTTATACAATAGGGCCTCCTAGGAGCTGAGGCTATGAATCGAAAAGAAAAAAATCACATATACTTGGCTCTAATCCTCTCATAACCGAGGCTACAAACAAAGGATGTTCTATCCAACCATAGGTTCCTTGTTTCCATTAATATTTATACAATAAGGCCTCCTAGGAGAGGAGGCTATGAATCCATAAGAAATAAATCACATATAGTTGGCTCTAATCCTCTCAATGTTAGAAATAAAGAGATGTGCACATTTTTCCATAGACAATATACCAATATTGTCACCCAACCATAGGCACAAAGCCACCCCCGAGCACCTTTAACCTTGATAGACAAAATAATTTCAAAAGAAAACCTTCAAACCAATATCCAACCAAGATAGCGTATCTCTCTCCAAGGGTACAATACCAAGTTGTAATATCTCGCACTGGCGCACTGAGCAAACTTATTCTTTGAGGACACTTTCTTGCAAGTGATCCAGATTATTATGATATTAAAACATTTGACTTTGGTTATGATGTGTATGGGTAGATGACATGATGTTTTACTACATTGACATAGACAGGTGCTATTGACTCGCTTTTACTGAGTGTGCAGGGTTTTGGACCTTGAGGATGCAGAGGCATCGATGGAACCCCTTGGACTCTGGATCGAGTCAGTGAGTGTGCCTTTGGGGTTTGATTGTTTTACTGTGATATTAGTGCATCTGACTAGATGATATGATGTGGATATGTTTTGACACGATTTGTTGATGATGCATGCCGACGATAGCTTGCCGACCAGACTCACATATGGAGTAAAGGGATCACACACCACTACCAGAGATGTTGAGGGAGAGGTGTGGACAGTAGCCCTGCCACGACCTACTAGTACTCTCACCGTGGCTCGAACTATAGCTTAACGATTACCTAGTTCGAGAGGACCCACGATGCCATGGGGTCAGACTGCGACAGTCGCTCATGATGATTCTAAGGGGTGGACAATAAGGCGAGGGTCTTATTCCTTAGAGGCCCTTAGTCTCCGACAAGTTCACCCAGGGGAGTGTTGACTCGAGGGGTTATTAATGTCTACCAATCAGTTAAGAGGTGAGTGGCACCCTTCGAGCACATAGTGCGTCCTGAAGGGCACGTCGCACAAAGGAACCATTGAAGCGAGTGGAACCCTTGGAGCACCTAGTGCGTCTTGAAGGGCACGTCGCATTGATGATGATAGAGGAATGAACCTAGATGGACTTAAGACAAATAACATGTTAAGAAGTTTTAAAACAAATTCCCTAATTAAATGTCGCCCAGTACAAAATTTAAGTACCAAGTCTAAAGAATTTCCCTAGGGGGCCTGTAATTTTGTACGTTGAATAATAATAATAATAATAATATATATATATATATATATATATAATAAATAGATAAAATGAAATAAAATAATAAAGATTAAAATAAAAACCACTTGGTAATAATTATGGTCTTCATGTAAAAAAAATAAAAACCACTTAAGTAATAATTATGGTCTTCATAAAATTTTGTAACCTGAAGGGAGTAAGATATTAAATTGTTAGTAAGAAATAGAATCTGTGGATATAAAAAGTAAAGAGGGAATTAATTAATTTATCATTTGATAATTTAAAAGATACTAAATTAATGATAAAAGGGAAAAGGCGTTATATTCCACACCTGCCTTTTTGAGTTCTAAGAAAAAGGGGAAAGAGGAAAAATAAAAAAATAGGAAACTAGAGAAAGGAGGTAACATAAAAAGGAAAAAGGGGAACTTAAGGGAAAAGACGAGAAGTCAACTTAGTAAGGAATCCACATTTAATAGCTTTCTAATTTTAAACTCATTTAGCAATTTCATAATAGGGAAAGTCTTTAAAACTTGTAAGGGAATCTAGTGACACCTAGGAGTGATTCTAGGAGTAACTCTAGGTGGGTGAGGGAGATAAAGATATTTACTTAATTAAAGAAATTAATTAATGGAAGAATGTAGGGGATGAGGGACACTTGTACGGAGAATAATTTTAAGGAAATTATTTTAAAAAATTTAATTAAATGAGATTTAGGAAAGAGAGGAGGTGGGAAATTATATATAATGAAGGAAGGAGAAGGAGAAAGAATCATCTTCTGTTTGCGTAACATTACACTACAGAAATATCGACTTGATTGATTTACTTGTGGGAGTTGGGATACCCAACTCGGAGAGGAGTGGTAGCTCGGCCTTGAGAGGTGAGCTAGGAGCTACACCAAACCTCGAGATAGTGTGTGTGGCCCCTTTGCGGCTCAGGGGGATAAGGGGGAAGAAGAGTACCCCTAGCATTGGCTGGGAGGTACTGGTGAGGTCTCGATGGTCAGAAAGTGAGAGTTGCACGGAGAGCGGGACGTCATTCGAAGCAGGCGATCACGCAACGATACACTCTTCTTTTTTGTAGAGTAGAATGCATTAGGACATATGCTTGGATCTGCATGTTGATGGTAATTGGATTGGGTGTTTAGATTGATAACGGACCCCTTTTTCTTAGCCTAGATGATTGTTTGGTTGAGTGATTTCCTGTGGCCTTCGTCCCCGCATGACTCGACAGCCTTGTGGTTGACTGTGACCCATGCGATTGTTTGATTTTCATCCCTAGCACGCTAGTCCTCGCCTGAGCAGTTGGCTAGGAGCCTGATCCACGGTGGTCGCCTTAGCGTTAAAAGACCTATGGATCTCAATGCCCTGCTTTTCTGTGTGAGGATGGTGATGCGAAGGCAAACCTTTAGTCGCCTCCCTTTGTTGATGTCCTTGTTTGATTGTTGACTTGCGCTCTTCAGTATGGCCTTGGCGTTGGGATTATATTTCGTCCTTCTTGTTTATTTTCTACGCCTCGATTGATAGAACTCCTGCGATCCCTTGGATGAGTTATCCCTTGTAATTTGAGATAGAGGTAAATTTTAACCTTGCATTTGTTTGATTCTTGGCATACTTTCAAAACGTTTTCTGTTGGGTATGTTTTTGTTTTTTCATTTGATTTCTAGGTGACCACCTCTAAATCCGTGACCGTGTTCCTCTGGCGAGGCGGGAGGACTATGTCACCCTTTTGCTTGAATATCTATGCGAACCTTCCTTGGGAGATTTTTTCTTCTTTTTCGTTGCATTTCAGATGTTACTGTATTCTCAATGGTATATTTTACCTCCATACTATATTGACTCGATTGGAAACCCTTTTAATATATCAGACTATGCTATTGGGACCCTTGGAAGTCAACGACTTGCTTGAACCAGTCATTGCTCCACTCTTAACGTGAAGGCTGAGGAAGGACTTCCGCACTCTAATGCATTGTTGATTTTGCGTTGGTGTATTCCTAGAAATCTCCAGCTCTACATTTTCCTTACCCTCGTACTGCTCTCTCTCATTTTTGTTTTAATTCTAGTTGGGATGCCTATGTTTTAAAACACTTTTTTTTTACTGATTGAGTTACTACAACACAAATTTGTATCCCCTTTTGTTGTGAAACGCTTTGGGTTGAGGGCGTCTTCTCTTGAGTGGATTGAGAATGTAGGCAGGCCGAATGCGATGCCACTAAATGGGCACAATTTTGCCAGTACTTGTAACCTGCGGTGGCCTTATTCAATAGCTGAATCGTGTAAATTATTTTGGGCGAACCACTTTAGACGATTTCTACAATTCCATTTTTTTTTCAATATGTATTTTTAAAATGGATATACAAATCCCCGCATTTACAATGTTTCAATTTTTATGTTAAAATGAATATATAAATCCCTGTGTTTTCAATGTTTCATTTTTATATTAAAACGAATATATAATTCCTGTGTTTTCAATGTTTCATTTTTATTTTAAAATGAATATATAATTCCTGTGTTTTCAATGTTTCGTTTTTATTTTAAAATGAATATATAATTCCTGTGTTTTGAATGTTTCATTTGTATTTTAAAATGAATATATAATTCTTGCATTTTCGATGTTTCATTTTTATTTTAAAATGAATATATAACTCCTGCGTTTCAATGTTTCATTTTTATTTTAAAATGAATATATTAGAATCCCTACATTTTCAATTTTTAAATTTTATTTCTAAAATCAATATCAGAATCAACGTCAACAATCAGACAAAATCATAGTTGCTCAACTCCTACTCAATTTGGCTCTTGAGATAAATGTGGAAGAATCTTATTTGGGGAATTCTATGTTGGTCATAGATTGGGTGAATGAATTTTATTCAAAATTAGTACTCACACCAGTTCATGCTTAAATTTGAGTAGCATCGACTCAATTTTTGAAACCTCTATTTTCCATGTCTACAATGAACATAAATCGAGAGCATTTGAGCTCTCAAAAGTCATGGTTCAGATTCATATATATTTTAATTTGATAAAGAAACATAAGGCTAAAGCGATATTACATCACATCTCTTCCATAATCATATTTTTATTTTATGCTTAGATTCATGTTACATTGTTATTTTACTATCTTATGTTTATGTTGAGGACACTTAGATGGTCATTATCTAAAAAAAATAATTCATTTATTTTTCCCTTCAAGGTTGCTCCCCTTTTCATATGTACATAGGATAGTATATGTTAATGTAGAAGGAAGGCAAGTTTATATTGAAACAATTGTAGACATAGGTTACCAATGCTACAACCTCAACATCAATCTACTTTGTTTTAGATAATGTTTAATAACAAGTCGCTACTTCATTTTAGTAATGCTTCTTTCATTTCTAATGAAAAATTATTGCAAGTTTATAATGAATGGCTAGTTTATAATTGATAGACTAGTTAGATTTCAACTATTGAGTACTTATATTTTAATACTACTCCAGTTGAATATTTAGATTTGCTTAGTAATGTTCTTTATATGTTGATTTAGATGGTACTCTGTTGTCACTTGTAATTTAGATCTGCACAAACGAATTCATTTAAGGCTATCTTAGATTGTACTTTATCGATATCCATCTTTTTAGACATACTAAGTTGGGCTTGTAATAGATGATTATTATAGACGGTAATTGTTGACTAGGTCGCCTCGACGATGGATCGGGGTAATAACGATGTCGTTTTATCCTGCTCTTCCCGTTCAGGGGGGGGGTGTGGTTCCCTTTAATTAATGTTGTACTTGGTTGTAAACTTTATTGTGCTTGGTCTGCTTGTGTCAGGCGGGACGTAGACACCTCCTTGTTCCTCAAAACAGTCGCCAGCCCTGAGACCTTAAATGGTAAAAATCGATGGGAACCTGGGCTTGAGAATTGCTTATGTGTCTCAGAGGTCCTAACCATTGCAGGGTAGAACGGGCGGGGAGTCAGTCTTATTTTTTCAGTTGATTGTAGTTCATTTCTTACCAATGCTTGATGTGCATCTTAGATCATTATGTAGTTGTCGCAGTTGCATGCGTCATGTTCACCATTGTGTTGCGACACAGAGTATAATGTCTATATTACCCTTGTACACATGCACACACACACAAAAAATATTTTGCACTTGTTATGTGAGGATGTTGTTGTGACGAACGAGAGGTTTTTTACATATGGTATCAGAGTGGGTTCAACTCGCGACTTGGGATCACTATGGATTTCGTTGAAATGATTGATTATACTGTTGTTGATCGAGTTGAATTCTGTGTGTGAAGGTAATCATGGTTAGAGGATGCTGTAGAGGAAGATGACGAGGTGCTATGGGAGGAGGCACGATGCCTCCAGTAGAATCCATGCCCAAGGGGTCTAACCCCCAGGGAGATGAGCAGATTCTTGGACAGGAGCAGATAGCAATTGGCGATGTAGTTAGAATGATGAGATCTTTTCAGTGCATGTCTAAGGCACTTATTATCCATTTGGACAGAGATGAGGCCAAGGTGTTGGCACCTAGTGAGGTTCCACTGCACGCTCTGGTTAGTACTGGTAGCATTCACTGTGAACTCAAGAAGGTCAAATTTCCCGAGTTATTTGGTGCCCCGGATGGCATTGCCGCCGAGGCATAGTTGGAAAACATGGTGATGTTCTTCGCACTTCGCGATTATGCCTTCAACATGAAGGTCTGCATGGTGGTATTTCAACTGAAGGTGAGCACTCTTCTATGGTGGAATATGCTCCTACCGCAGTTGAACATGGCCGTCAAAGACGTGTCATGGAAACTGTTCGAGGAACGGTTCCGAGAGAGGTACCTTTCAGAGTATGAGGCCCATTTTATGGAGCTGCTTCGATATGCTCTGCACCATAACACTGAGAAACTTAAGGTCAACAGGTTTGTGTTCGGCCTTAACGGTAGCCTACGTGCAAAGGTTAGGATTTTGATGCCCCAAACCTTGCATGATGTCATCCAAAAGGCCCTAATAGCAGTGGAGGATATTATCAGTGGGGGTCAGTCCAGGACTCCAGCGAGACCAGCAGGGAAGGTTTCATCTGGAACACCGTAGCACCAAACACCAACGAGACATACGTCGGGATACCGTGGCTTCTAGAGGGGATCCAACTTCACTACACCGCGGCGACCATTGCCTCAGTAGTGGAAACCTTATTGGGGACCCCAGCATCAGCAACAACTTCGACCACAACAACAACAGTTTAGGCCTGTTCAGTAGAACAAACCAGGATTCCAGGATGGTGGGCCGTCATTTTCTACTTCGGGTGCCAGGATTACTGTGTCGAAAAAGGGGTGTTGGACGTGTGGGGAGCCACACTACCAGCGCGACTGCCCAGTGTAGAGAACCAGAGCGTCCGGATCATTCAGAACAACTACTGTGGGAGATATGGGAAGGGCCCATCGGATTCATGCAGCGGTGAATAACCTCCAGGCAGAGCATTAGTCGACTGTGCTCAAGATGATAGGTACCATCGTTGACCAGACCCTTAGTATTTTGATAGATCCCGGTGCTACCGATAGTTTCATTTCTGGTGCAGTACTAAAAAGGATTAAGGTAAAGGAAGTCGAACAGGATGATTTTATCTTCATGGAGATGGCTTTGGGAGCCAAACAAGAGGTTGGAGGAAAGGTTATGAGTTGTGTCCTTAACCTGGGAGAGTTTATCATGAGGGCCAACCAATACATCATGATCTTAGGATCTTATGATGTCGTGATTGGTATGGATTAGTTGGAATCGCATGAGGTGATACTAAACTGTAAGACAAAATGATTGAGCATGGTCGATGACGAGGGAAAAAGATGTGTGATTGTAGGAAAGAACCAGGGAGTTTCCCTGAGGTTCATCTCTTCCTTGCAACTTCGAAATAGCATGCGCAAGGGGTGCAAGATTTATGTGATCCTTGCATTAAACGAGAAGGGAGTATCAGAAGGTCTAGATCACCTTCTGGTGGTGAGAGAGTTTGAGGACGTGTTTTCGAAGGAGCTACCTGGGATGCCACTGGAGAAGGAGTTGAAGTTTACCATAGACCTGAAACCGAGGATTGAACCGATAGCAAGAACACCTTATCAGATGTCGACCCCAGAGTTACAAGAGTTGAAAATGCATATGAAGGAGTTGCTAGACCTGGGACTGATGCATCCTAGTGTATCACCATAGGGTGCACCTGTTATTTTCATATGAAAGAAGGATGGATCGTGGAGGCTTTGCATTGACTACCATCAACTGAACAAGGCTATGATCAAGAATCAGTATCCATTGCCGAGAATTGATGATCTTTTCTATCAAATGAAGGGTGCGATGGTGTTCTCCAAGATCGATTTGCGATCAAGGTATCACCAGTTACGGATCAAAGAGAATGATGTCCCTAAGACCGCCTTTAAAACGAGGTTTGGACATTACGATTTTGTTGTTTTACCATTTGGACTAACAAGCGCCCCAGGGGTATTTATGAGTTTGATAAACAGGGTGTTCCACAAGTACTTGGACAAGTTCATCCAAGTATTCATTGACAATATTTTGATCTACTCTCGGACGACAAAGGAGCATGGTGAGGACTTGCGCTTGGTATTACAGTGTTTGAGAGAGCACAAATTGTATGGGAAGTTGTCCAAATGCTGATTTTATCAATCGAATATTCACTACTTAGGGCATGTCATCTCCGACGAAGGCATCACCGTGGATCCAGCCAAGGTCAAGGCTATCATGGAATGTCCTGCATCGATAAATGTCCCAGAAGTGCACACTTCATGGGTCTAGAAGGATACTATCGACGATTTATCGAGGTATTTTCAAAGATAGAAAATATGATCATGGAGTTGAAGAAGAAGAACACAAAGTTTGTTTGGACTAAGAAATGCACAGAAGCGTTTCGGAGGCTCTAGGATTTGTTGACAACCACACCGATACTAAAGGTCCCTGACATGGATGCGGACTTCTTGGTATGCACTGACACATCCAAGGAAGGCTTAGGCGGAGTCTTGATGCAATATGGATGAGTGATTGCTTACATTTCAAGGAAACTGAGAAGGCATGAGGAGAACTACGCGACGCACGATTTGGAGTTATTAGCCATCGTATATTCCTTGAAGGTTTGGAGACACTACCTTGTTGGACGAAAATTTGAACTAAAGACCGACCATTATGGACTACAACAAATGTTTACGCAAAGTGACCTGAATGCGCAACAATGACATTGGTCAGAATTGCTTAGTGAGTACGACTTCAAGATTACTTACATAAAAGGAACAATGAACCAAGTGGAGAATGCATTGAGTCAGAGACCATGCATGTTTTTGGTGTTGCCTCTTTAGACGAATCTACATGAGAAGATTCTAACTTTACAGTGTGACGATGACTGGTACAAAGAGGTTGAGGGTTTTATCGGACAAAACACAATGATGGCACCATGATTTGAGGGATTTTAATTTGATGGCGATGGTTTAATGAGGTTTGAAGGTTGGATTTACATACTTCCAAACGACGAGTTAAGGATGTTGATCCTGAGTGAGGCTCATAGAGCAGTTTATATGGCTCACTTGGGAGTCACGAAGATGAGGGAAGACCTTAAACCCTTATTCTTCTGGAAGGGAATGAAGGCCGACATAGTCAACTATGTGGCCAAATTTCTAGAATGTCAGCAGGTAAAGGCTGAACATAGACACCTAACAGGATTACTACAACTGCACACTATTCCAAAATCGAAATGGGAGGTTATTTTGATGGATTTTATTGTTGGATTGCCACTAATGGCAAGGAGACATGACTTGATTTTCGTAGTAGTAGACACTCTAATGAAGAGTGCTCACTTTATTCCTGTGCGTACAATGTATCGGGCACCTGACATAGCTAGAGTTTTCATCAGTGAGGTTGTGAGGTTGCATGGCGTGCCTAAGACGATTATATCTAATCGAGGATCGGTGTTTAATGGATGATTTTGGACTAGTTTCCAAGAGGCCTTGGGAACCCAGCTTAACTTTAGTACTGCGTATCAGCCAGAGACTGACGGGAAAACTGAACGAACTAACCAAACCTTGGAGGAAATGTTGTGCATGTATTTGATGGACCAACAAAAGCGTTGGGAAGAATTCTTGCCACTAGTGGAGTTCCCTTACAACAACAGTTACCAGAGCACCATTAAGATGGCGCATTTCAAGTTTCTTTATGGGCGACCATGTCGGACACCCTTGAGTTGGGATCGGCTTGAGGATAGGGTCCTGGTGGGACCATAAGAGATCCAAGAAATGGAATAACAAATGAAAAACATAAGACAAAGGATTAAAGAAGCGCAAGATCGACAGAAGAGTTATGCCTATGCGCACCGTGTTGACCATAGTTATGAGGTCGGCGATCAAGTCTTCTTGCGGGTTAAACTGCATAAGAGTTCAATCAAGTTTGGGAAGGGAGATAAACTCTCTCCTAGGTTCATGGGACCTTTTGAGATTGTGGAGAGAAAGGGCCCCATGGCCTATCTACTAGCCTTGCCTAATTCCTTGAGGCATATGCATAATGTTTTTCATGTATCTGTTTTGAGACATTATATTAGTGATCCTACACATGTTATTGAGATGAGTTCCTTGCAGGTATCGAATGAGGGGGCACTCATGGCTGAGCAAGTCTGCATCTTGGATCATCGCGTTCGATAGCTACGTCGTCGAATGGTAGATCAGGTCAAGGTCCAGTGGGACAATTGTAGCCGCACTCAGCAACCTGGGAGGACGCATATGATATGCGCCAGTAGTTTCCATTTTTGTTTGATAGATAAACATATGATACTATGATACACTTATTCCAACATTTATACTGTGAAACTTTGGGACGAAGTTTATACCAAGAGGGGGTGTATGTAACGTCCCACTCTGGCACACTGAGTGAACTTATTCTTTGAGGACACTTGCTCGCAAGTGATCCATATTATTATGATATTAAAACATTTGACTTTGATTATGATGCGTATGGGTAGATGACATGATGTTTTACTACATTGACATAGACAGGTGCTATTGACTCGGTTTTACTGAGTGTGCAGGGTTTTGGACCTTGAGGATGCCGAGGCATCGATGGAACCCCTTAGACTCCGGATTGAGTCAGGGAGTGTGCCTTGGGGTTTGATTGTTTTAATGTGATATTAGTGCATCTGAATAGAGGATATGATGTGGATATGTTTTGACATGATTTGTTGATGATGTAGGTTGACAATATCTTGCCGACCAGACTCACATATGGACTAAAGGGGTCACACACCACTACAAGAGATGTTGAGAGAGAGGTGTGGACAATAGCCCTCCCACAACCTACTAGAACTCTCGTCGTGGCTCGAACTGTAGGTTAACAATTTCCTAGTTCGAGAGGACCCACAATGTCATGGGTGCAGAATGCGACAGTCGCTCATGATAATTATAAGGGGCGGGCAATAAGGCGGGGGCCTTATTCCTTAGAGGCCCTTAATCTCTCACAAGTTCACCTGGGGGAGTATTGACTCCAGGGGTTATTGATTTCCACCAATCAATCAAGAGGCGAGTGGCACCCTTGGAGCACGTACTGCATCATGAAGGGCATGTCGCGCAAAGGAACAGTTGAGGCGAGTGGCACCCTTGGAGCAGCTAGTGCGTCCTGAAGGGCACGCCGCGTTGATGATGATAGATGGATGAACCTAGATGGCCCTAAGACAAATAACATGTTAAGAAGTTTTAAAACAAATTCCCTAATTAAATGTCGCCCAATACGAAATTTAAGTACTAAGTCTAAAATTTCACTAGGGGTACAATTTTGTCTACCTTTAGAAAAAAAAAATAATAATAATAATATATATATATATATAATAAAATAAACAGATAAAATGAAATAAAATAATAAAGATTAAAATAAAAACCACTTAAGTAATAATTATGGTCTTCATAAAATTTTGTAACATGAAGGGAGTAAGAAATTAAATTATTAGTAAGAAATAAAATATGTGGATATAAAAAGTAAAGAGGGAATTAATTATTTTATCATTTGATAATTTAAAAGATACTAAATTAATGATAAAAGGGAAAAGGGGTTATATTCCACACCTGCCTTTTTGAGTTCTAAGAAAAAGGGGAAAGAGGAAAAATAAAAAAAAATAGGAAACTAGGGAAAGGAGTTAACATAAAAAGGAAAAAGGGGAAATTAAGGGAAAACGTGGGAAGTCAACTTAGTAAGGAATCCACATTTAAGAGATTTCTAATTTTAAACTGATTTAGCAATTTCATAATAGGGAAAGCCTTTAAAACCTGTAAAGGAATGTAGGGACACCTAGGAGTGATTCTAGGAGTAACTCTATGTGGGTGAGGGAGATAAAGATATTTACTTAATTAAAGAAATTAATTAATGGAGGAATGTAGGGGATGAGGGACACTTGTACGGAGAAGAATTTTTAGGAAATTATTTTAAAGAATTTAATTAAATGATATTTAGGAAAGAGAGGAGGTGGGGAATTATATATAATGAAGGAAGGAGAAGGAGAAATAATCATCTTTTGTTTGCATAACATTACGCTGCAGAAATATCGACTTGACTGATTTACTTGTGGGAGTTGGGATACCCATCTCGGAGAAGAGTGGTAGCTCAGCCTTGCAAGGCTAACTGAGAGCTAGATGAAGCCTCTAGATAGTGTGTGTGGCCCCTTTGTGGCTTGGGGGGCTAAGGGGGGAGAAGAGTACTCCTAGAATTGGTTGGGAGGTACTGGTGAGGTCTCAACGGTCGACGAGCGAGAGTTTCACGAAGCACGGGACGTTATTCGAAGTTGGTGATCAGGCAATGATATTCTCTTCTATTTTATAGAGTAGAATGTATTAAGACATATGCTTGAATCTGCATGTTGATGGTAATTGGATTGGATGTTAGATTAATAGCGGACCCCTTTTTCTTAGCCTAGTTGATTGTTTGGTTGAGTGATTTTCCATGGCCTTCGTCCCCACATGACTCGACAACCCTGTGGTTGATTGTGACCCATGTGATTATTTACTTTTCATCCCTAACACGCCAGTCCTCACCTGAGTAGTCGGCTAGGAGCCTGATCTACGGTCATTGCCTTAGCATTAAAATACTTATGGATATCAACACCCTACTTTTCTATGCGAGGATGATGATGTGAAGGAAAACCTTTAGCCGCTTCCCTCTATGGATGTCCTTGTCTGATTGTTGACTTGCACTCTTTAGTACGACCTTGGCATTGGGATTATCTTTCTTCCTTGTTGTTTATTTTTTGTGCCACGACTGATAGAACCCCTGCGATCCCTTCGACGAGTTATCCCTTGTAATTTGAGATAGAATTAAATTTTAACCCTGCACTTGTTTGATTCTTGGAATACTTTCACCACGTTTTCTGTTGGGTATGTTTTCGTTTTTTCATTTGATTTTTGGGCGTCCACCTCTAAATCCTTGACCGTGTTCCTCTGTCGAAGGGGGAGGACTGCGTCACCCTTTTTCTTGAATATCTGTGCGAACCTTCCTTGGGCAATTTTTTCTTCTTTTTTGCTACGTTTTGGATCTTACTATATTCTCAATGGTATCTTTTACCTCTGTACTGTATTGACTCGATTGGAAACCCTTTTAATGTATCGGACTATGCTATTGGGACCCTTGGAAGTCAACGACTTGTGTGAACCAGTCATTGCTTTGATTTTATCATGAAGGCTGAGGAAGGACTTTCGTGCTCTAATGCATTGTTGATTTTGCATTGGTATATTCTTGGCAATCTCCAGCTCTGCATAACCTCATACTTCTCTCTCTCATTTTTTTTTTTAATTCTGGTTGGGATGCCTGCATTTTAAAACCCATCTTTTTTTACTGACTGAGTTGCTACAACACAAATTCATATCCCTTTTTGTTGTGAAATGCTTTGGGTTGAGGGTGTCTGTTCTTGAGTGGATTTAGAATGTAGGCAGGCCGAATGCGATGCCACTAAATGGGAACAATTTTGCCACTACTTGTAACTTATGGTGGCCTTATTCAATAGGTGAATCGTGTAAATTATTCTGGGTGAACCGCTTTAGACCATTCCTGCAATTCTGTTTTTTTTTTCAATATGTATTTTTAAAATGGATATACAAATCCTTGCATTTACAATGTTTCAATTTTTATGTTAAAATGAATATATAAATCCCTGTGTTTTCAATGTTTCATTTTTATTTGAAAATGAATATATAATTCCTGCATTTTCAATGTTTCATTTTTATTTTAAAATGAATATATAATTCCTACATTTTCAATGTTTCATTTTTATTTTAAAATGAATATATAATTCTTGCATTTTCAATGTTTCATTTTTATTTTAAAATGAATATATAATTCTTGGGTTTTCAATGTTTCACTTTTATTTTAAAATGAATATATAACTCTTGCGTTTCAATGTTTCATTTTTATTTTAAAATGAATATACTAGAATCCCTACATTTTCAATGTTTAAATTTCATTTCTAAAACGAATATCAGAATCCACGTCAACAATCAGACAAAATCGTAGTTGCTCAACTCCTACTCAGTTTGGCTCTTGAGATAAATGTGGAAGAATCTTGTTTGGGAAATTCTATGTTGTTCATAGATTGGGTGAATGAATTTTATTCAAAATTAGTACTCACACCACTTCATGCTTAAATTTTAGTAGCATCGACTCAATTTTTGAAACCTCTCTTTTCCATGTCTACAGGGAACATAAATCGAGAGCATTTGATCTCTCAAAAGTCATGGTTCAGATTCATGTAAATTTTAATTTGATAAAGAAACATAAGGCTAAAGTGATATTACATCTCATCTCTTCCATAATCATATTTTTATTTTATGCTTAGATTCATGTTACATTGTTATTCTACTATCTTATGTTTATGTTGAGGATAGTTAGATGGTCATTATCTAAAAAAAAAAATCATTTATTTTTCCCTTCAAGGTTGCTCCCCTTTTCCTATGTACATAGGATAGTATATGTTAATGTAGAAGGAAGGCAAGTTTATATTGAAACAATTTTAGACATAGGTTACCAATGCTACAACCTCAACATCAATCTACTTTGTTTTAGATAGTGTTTAATAACAACTCGCTACTTCATTTTAGTAATTCTTCTTTCATTTCTAATTAAAAGTTATTGCAAGTTTATAATGAATGGCTAGTTTATAATTGACACACTAGTTAGATTTCAACTATTGAGTACTTATATTTTAATATTACTCCAGTCGAATATTTAGATTTGATTAGTAATTTTCTTTATATGTTGATTTATATGGTACTCTATTGTCACTTGTTATTTAAATCTGTGCAAACGAATTCGTTTTAAGGCTATCTTAGATTGTACCTTATCGATATTCTGCTTTTTAGACATACTAAGTTGGGCTCATAATAGATGATTATTATAGACGGTAATTGTTGACTAGCTCGCCTCGACGATGGATTGGGGTAATGACGATGTCGTTTTAGCCTGTGCTTCTCGTTGAGGGGGGGGGGGGGGGGGGGGGGTGGTTGGTTCCCTTTAATTAATGTTTTACTTGCTTGTAAACTTTATTGTGCTTGGTATGCTTGTGTCGAGTGGGATGTAGATGTCTCCTTGTTCCTCGAAATAGTTGCCATCCCTAAGACCTTAAATTGTCAAAATCAATGGGAACATGTGCTTGAGCATTTCTTATGTGTACTGGAGGTCCTAACCATTCCAAGGTAGGACATGCGGGTAGTCAGTCTTATTTTGTTAGTTGATTGTTGTTCATTGCTTACCAATGCTTGATGTGCATCTTAGGTTGTTATGTAGTTGTCGCAGTTGCATGTGTCATTTTTTTCATCGTGTTGCAATGCAGAGTATAATGTCTATATTACCCTTGTACACATGCACACACACACAAAAAAAAAAATGCACTTGTTATGTGGGGATGTTGTCATGAGAAACAGGAGGTTCGTTACACAAGCAAATAATCCAAACCATAACCATGTAGAAATTCCAACCATAATCAAAAGTCAAAATCCCAGTTGTAGTAGTTGCAGCTGCACTCCCTCTCCAAACTTGTGCACCACTAGTCATATGCAGTTGTGAGAGTGTGAATAAAAAATGGGATCTAGAACCCTCTTTTTTATAGTGTTTTTTTGTCACTTGTCTATGCCAAATTCTTATTTTAGAGGTTAACACTTAAATATTAATTCTTTTATTGAGTCAACATGTCTTCTAGGGTTCTACACATCTATTTAGGGTTTCTCTTTCTTCTGAGAATATTCTAGTCTTGACCAAGATTACACATAGATATTAATATCTCCCGCAGTTACCATATCCATCATGGAAAAGCTCAAACTGAAACATATCCAAGTAGCACTTATTATTTCATATGCACTCCCTGGCCAATCTGAATCTATAAATCCATGATGTTGTATATCATAACTCAAACGTCCCACAAAGAAAATATCCAAATGAGTATTCTTCAAATAAATTAACGAGCTAACCAATTGTCGATACAGATATGAATCTACTAGTTTAGAGTCTCTCAACTTCTTCATAACTATCATCATGGGAGTTTGCCATGGATTTTCAATCCATCGTCCTGGACTTTTGAAGATCCATTTCAATATACTTCCTCTATCATAGGAAATTTTCACCGTGCTTTTGTTGTACATGAGAGGATTTGCAATAAATTTTATTGAATCCATACAAGGTCTTCTTTCATCTGCATACAAGGGTGTCTTTCTGGTATACCTATAAATATTGAGGTTGCTCTACATATGCTTCTTCTTCAATTACTATGTTGAGAAGAACAATCTTTACATTCATTTGATGTAAACTCCAACCCATGGATACCGCAGGAGATATAATGGCTCATGTAGAGGTATTTATGGTTACTGGACAAAGCTATCACTATAGTCTACTCCCTCCTTTTTGGAGTACCATCTATCCCCAAGTCTCGCCTTATATCTATCAATGCTCAAGTATTTTTCAGAATTTCTCACATACATTTTTATTCATCACAGCTTCCTTCTATTCCTTCTGTTTGACTAATTATAGTAGGTTCAAACTTAGTTCAGTTGGTTTTTATGACTTTTCTTTTTTTCTTTTAATATTCATCTTCTTCCTCATGTTTCTTTTCAATGTTGGAGTCCATAGAATCTTCTATAGATTACATTCCCTTCTTTCTTGAAGGCTCCAACATTTTCCTTCCACCATAGGAACATAAATGTAGATGAAAAACCAAGGATATTCAAGGATTCTTTTGAAATAATACTTCTTCTAGAGTCAAGTTGAACACATGTTGCTTATCATGTCTACTACATCCATTGAAGAAGATGGATAGATACTTCATAGTCTTTATGGATAATTCTTCAACGTGTCATATTGTTGGGATTAACTTCCTCATAATCCCAACTTCATGCTTGAATTAGCAATATGCATTCTCTTCTTTTGGAAGTATGTGATCATATCCCTCCATTTGAGAGAGTCCATGCTTCTGTCTATTGCATCTCTCTTTGCTTTTTACAAAGTGTCACAAACCTATTATGGTTTCCTTTTGATTCCTGACATCCTTCGAGCCTTTTATTGTTTCCCATCTAGAAGTTGTGTCATCCTTATAAACTTCTTCTATGACACCTTTCACAAGTATTTTTCATCACAAGGGTACCTTCCTAGAACAAGAACAACAAGTGCAAACAAGAAATATTTATCTAGAGGAGATGTTAGTTCATCTTCTGAACAAGTACAATAAGCATCTATATAAATAGTATTCATATGAAGTCAAGTAATCATTGCATCTAGATATAAAAGAATCTTTCAAAGACCTCTTTCACAATTTGTAATGTAGTAACTATCACCCTTGATATATACAAATTTTAAGCTTAATGATTTAATCAAACCTGGAACTTGAAGCCTCAACTACTATGGAGGGTGTCTGTTTTCCTCTGAATGCATTGAATCCAATATTACAACTTGGACAAGGTCTCTAGTATTTTTCCTGCAAACATATTCATGTTTTCCTAGAGGATATAGCTTGGATAACATATACAAGTGCATACCTTTGGATTCTTGTAGCATCGTTTATCTTATCTTCCAATCTAAAATTAGATATCATATTGACAAAAAAAGATTAGATTCAATGATTAGAATAAGCTAGAAACTGTAAAATTTCAACTTTGATCACAAAATTAATTTTCCCAGAAGTCAACCTTTGAATTTGACTTTGATCGATCAACCTTTGACTTTGACCAGTCAAACTTTAACTTTGACTTGGACCAAAAATTCAAACTTGACATTTTTGCTAGCTGAGGGTACCAAGAGGTGTGCTAGGCTAGGGCACACTAGGATATAAAGGCATTAGGTCAAATGCTTCTCTAGAAGTTCCTGAACACAAGGATTAGGGTTTGTTGCAGCTGTATACTTAGAAAACCTAGTTGCATATGTAACTCATGCCATAATAAGCTTAACAAATAACTTCCCAATCTATCTTCTAGTGGTTATATTGTCTGAATATTGTGTGGTCCTATAACCTATTAGAAATAAACAAATGTTCTCGTTATGTGCTCATTTTTCCATAGACAATATACCAATATTGTCACCCAACCATAGGCATAAAACCACCGGCAAATACCTTTAACCTTGATAGACAAAATAATTCTCGAAGAAAACCATAAAACCAATATCCAACCAAGATAATGTATCTCTCTCCAAGGCTAGTGTACCAAGCAAAGAATCCAAACCATAACCAAGTAGAAATTCCAACCATAATCAAAAATCAAAATCCTAGTTGCATTAGTTTCACCTCCACTATGCCTCCAAACTTGCGCACCACTAGTCTTATGCAATTGTGAGAGCGTGAATGACAAATTACCTATAACACCCTCTTATTTATAATACTCTTTATCACCTACCTAGGCTGACTTCTTGTTTTATAGGTTAACACTTAAATATTAATTATTTTATCGAGACAACATGTCTTCTAGGGTTTCTAAACATTCGTTTAGGGTTTCTCTTGCTTCCCAGAATATTCTAGTCTTGTCCAAGATTACACATAGAGGTTAATACCTCTTGCAACTACCATAATATCAACACTCAGAACCCAATTTCCTAGAAGTTGTAGTTTGTTCGTTCTTGTATTTAACCCAATGCACCAACTCTCTTTCCTCATCATCCTTCAAAGCCTAAGGAATGTGATTGCCTTCTCTAGGATGTAGTATATTGAGTTATCCCACTTCCTTTCTAGATCCATCAAAGACTTGCTAGGAGATCTCATATCTAAGAACTCAAGGAATTCTTTACTATAATTAGTTTTACTTAATGACAACAATTTACATACACATTCACAATTCCACATAATTCATGACAACCATTTCCCTAACTCTAGTCCAACATTAGCACAACACCTTATCTTTGTGGGAAATATATCCCAAAAGGGTGGTCATCCAACTAGTCTTTGCATGTCCAAAACTACAAAATATATTTGCATGCTAATAATACACCACTTTTCTTCCTAAGAAGCTCACTTGTGCCTTTTGACATCTAATCACAAGGTTTATATGACTTGGAATAACATGAACCAAAGGACTTAAGCTCACAAAAATAACAATATTTTTCATTGCCCCCCTTGAGCCCCCTAAGACTCCTCTGTTTACTCACTTGTTGCAAATAGTGCAACATGTTTTCCTACTTCTTTGTATACAGTGTATATTTTTTTTATCATTCAACGTACAGTTTACATATTACATTATTGTTTAACTTTTAGCCATTCAACATATACACATAAGCATACTAATCTTAAAAAAGAAAAAACTTAACCTTAGACTAATTTATATGATTAACAATGTTTAATGTGTTATTATTCTCTTTTATATTTTACATTATAAAGAAAATAAACTAAACAACTAGCACAATGCTTAATACTTATGTATTGGCTGATTTTTTTCCATATAATTTTCAACGAACAATCTTGTATCCATGATGCTCTATGAAATGAACTTACCACTCAGGGTTCAATAATTCATAACTCTATGTAATACTTTTCTTTGACAAGCCAACCACCCCAAAAAAAAAATATATAAAAAATATTATCTAAAACCTAAAAATTTGATAAAGAGTTTTGAACCAAAAGAGGTAGCACAAAACATTTGAAAACTCCCAAGAATGAATTAAGCGGTGTAGATGCCACCGAATCAAACCGGGTAAAGTGAAAGAGGGGTTGAGAGTCGAGGATGAGAAGGAGCACCAAAGCGACGATGATTTTTCAGGATATAAATGGAGATGCATTGGTTGTAAAAAAAAAAATAGTAGGTTCTTTAGATTTATTATGCTCTTCGTTGGAAGCTTGTGCATGAAGACAAAGCACACATAAATAAACTTACGGTACAAAGGATAGCCATCAAAGAGAATTAATTTGGATCCCGATCCCATTGTGAAATTAATTTCTTAGAAGCATTTATTACACTTGCATACAATAAAATAATAAAATTACGCTTTTGATACCAAATTTGCATAGAATTAAATAAAAATTATTCTCCTCGTATCAATTTTTTTTAATTGTGGAACTCATTTATCGTGAAGGAATTAATCCATTTGCATATTAATAAATAAAAATTGTGGTTTTTATGAAAAAAAATAATATAGAGTGTATTGTTGTTAATTTTGTGATTACAAGTTACAAAATTATTTCAGATCTGCTCTATCTTTCTTTATGATTTTTTAAAGATATCGCATCTCCAAATTTTGTATCCATATCAAATAATAGGAGTAACGAGAATCTCAAAGAGGAGTATTCTCTTATCCCATATCAAAATATCTATTGATTTAAAATTGTTTTCAATACCATAATAATCCTTGCATCCTCTATTTATCCTTTTCTCAATGTTATAATTCTAGTTGATCTTGTGATGAATATCGATTTCGAAATATTTATGTCAATACACTTCCTCCAAGATGTTTTCTTCATATACAAAAGTATTATAGGTGATATTTTTTAATTTAATTATCATAGCTTTCATTTTGTTAATATTAATAGTCATACCCATATTGGAGAAAAAACCTTGAGAAATATTAGTTTCTTGACAATATCATAGGGACTCCTCACCGTAAAAACAAAATAATCATTGTAAAGAAGAAAAATAAGGACTATACGAGAGATAATTGGGCCATCATAACTTGTTTCTTCCAAAAAATATTCTAACCTGTCAATGTTTAAGCCAAAAAGAGTAGAGGACAAGGGAGAAACTTGTTTGGATCCTACATTGTAGTTAACTTCTCTTGAATAACCCTCAATGTTCCTAAACTTGGCAGTAACATTATCATACAACCTTATTGTAGTATCCCTCAACTTGAATGGATCTTTTATCTCTTCCAACTATTCAAAAGGTTTTTCGTGGGAACTATGTCAAAATATTTCTAAATTTAATCAAAGACCAAAGGATATTGGTTTTATTCAATTGTGGTATTCCTACATGATGATCCTGAGTGTATCAAGGTAGTCCACAATTGAATGATATCTCTTAAATCCGGCATAGCCTTCAACTCTTTTACCGTGGATTTCTATCCATATGTCAATCTTATTTTCCAAAATAATTTTATACAACTTAGCTAAAATGGGGCTAATCATGATGATCCTATAATTAGAGGGATTGTTTTTATCCTCACTTTTCAAAATATGTACAATTATGGTTTTCATATAGGTTTTAGGGAATCCCTACTTGACTATTAAATTGAAAAAATTATGTATGTGAGGGATGAGGATAGGCCCTCCATTTTTTAAGATTTCATCTTGGTAGCCTTCTATGTCCTTAGATTTTCCCTATGTGAGCCTCTTAACCTCGAACTTTATGTCTTCCATAGAAAAAAAAATCATCCTATGTAGGAATGTTTGGAATGGTGTCCATAGCGTTAAGGGATTCATAAATATTTTTAAGGTAGTGAAGAAATTAAACACAAGAATAATAATTGATAAAATAGAGACAAGAACAGAAACATGGCGGAAAAGGCATAATAGCCAACACATTTTATTCACTCCAATGTTACATATTTATAGTACAATGGGTGATGCCACCTCATAGAGAGATTTGCTCTAGATCCTAAAATCATGCATGAT
>SNQJ01S0003289.1:297493-314891 GCA_010110895.2 Picea sitchensis | reverse complement strand
CCCCCTCGATACATACAATATATTACCTATATTTTTGACAATTTAAAAACCCGATGATTGGAATTTTCTCCAATGGGGATTTTGTGCATAGCAAAGTTTAGGGTTGGAGTTAAATGTCTATCATCGAAGTTGGGATCATGGGCATTTAAAAGTTTTAAATTTACTATTTGGTTGTGTATTGGGATATTATATATCACATAATCCATGACACTACTACCTAGCCCAATAATACAAGTAA
The DNA here is from genome assembly GCA_010110895.2 of Picea sitchensis. NCBI lineage: Eukaryota > Viridiplantae > Streptophyta > Pinopsida > Pinales > Pinaceae > Picea > Picea sitchensis. Next base: position 314,653 of record SNQJ01S0003289.1, on the reverse strand, counting down.
TTAGCTTGGAGGTTTGCCACATCATTACACCAATGCAAATTATTAGGTCTTGAGAACTACAACGCTTGACTACCTTGGTACCAAACAAACATTTGGCCAGGCTTCAGAGTTTCTTTTGTATTTGTTAGCTAAAACAAATTCATCATATAACCATAAAATATTAGGGTTGGAATACTTATTCAAAATAATAGCTTGGTTAGTTGCAGTTCTAGCATTAAAGTCTCTTAGCATGAGGACATTATCTTCATTTCTCAAAATGCAAATATTTTTTTTCTAGGGTATTATAGGGATTTTTTATCTAGATAGTTTTCTTACAAAATATAGAATTAATATGTGCCAAATAACACATGTTTGTATACATATTATTAGAATTAATACATGATATCTCTATCCAATTGTACTGATTGAGAGGGTCTCTTATGAAGCCGAATGTGAGGAGATTTTTTATTTTTTTTATGTAACAAGATATTCATGCAATCCCTTTGTGATTTCTTGTTCCATGTTGATCACAAGACAAATCCTTCTATGTTAGGGACCTTAGGCTCTTCATGATCAGACTTTTCAACTAGAAAAATAATATCATTTTCACTCAAGGTCCAAATTAACATAGTACCTTTACATCATGGAAAGCTAGGACAATTCCAAGAGAGGATCTGAAGTGTCCCAAATTCCTATTTAGTGCCCATTTTTCTTCCTTCCCAACTTCTTTTATTTTTTGAATTTTATTCCTTACTTTAGCTTGGTCTTATAGAATGAGGTTTTCATTTATAAATATTCTTGATGAACCTATCATTATGTTATATTATTTTCCCCAAACTCTTTGCTTCGATGAGGTAAGTTGTCTCAATAAATGAATTGTTTTTTAGTTGTTTTGTTACTATTGATATCATGTCCTCATTTTTCAACTCTTTATAAAAAATATTATGTAGTTGGAGGGTATTTTGTACTACTCATGTTCCAACTCTATTATCTTATTCATTTCCTCTTTGATGGGTTTTGACATCTAGTTTATTTTCAAAACTACTTAGGGCCAAATTATTAGCTAGTTTTTCATCTAGCTCTTTATTATTGTCTCTCATGTTACAATTTTTTGTGACCTTTCCTTCTTGGATTGCTTGTTTCTATTTTTTTATGTCTTGTAATCTAGCCTCCATTTTCTGCAATTAAGTTTCAAACTCTAATATTAGATTCTATCTATGTGTGAATGTGGTCTTCTAATGATATCTTATCAAGCATTTCCTCTAAGTGTGTTTGAAGTTTAACTTCTCTTCTCTCTTTGTTTTTTTACTTATTCTATAAGTTCCTAAAACATTATCTACAATTACTTTGCTAGGACTACTCTATAATATATAGTTATAATATAACCATATATAGTTTTAATATGTAGTTTTAATATTATATGTGTGTGTGTGTGTGAGTGTGTGTGAGAGAGAGAGAGAGAGAGAGAGAGAGAATTGGGTTTAGCCCAAGTGGTTTTTTTCGAGGGGTGTTTTCCCCTACTCAGTTTCAATTTTCTCAAGTGACATGTTGTGCTCTTGATGTTGAGCTTTCAATATTCCGAAAATTCTTGACCTCCCATATTCTCCAGATTTCGGATGAATAATTATTTTTTAACAAAAACATGATTGATAATTTATATTAAAAACGGGGTTTGTGTTATCGCACATTACAGAAAATAGAGTATCGAGTTCTTTGCACTATGTCTGGAAAGCTATATGACTAATACATTCTAATAGAGCTAGTGAAATTGGTCTAGTAGGAGCTACTGATTTTCCATGTAAAAATGGCTACATATGAGGACAAAATTAACAAAAATTTACAGGTCATCAAAAAACCTGTCTAAAGGTTGTGGGAAGCATTTGCATCATCCTCTAAAATAGTTGGATTTGTTTCTGGATGTTGGTTTTATTCTCTTGGTTTGGACTGTGCTGGAGCCATTGGTGAAGCAGGAGGTACATGTGGATGATCGCTACTTTTTGCAGAGTGAAAAGTTAAGGGGAGCCTTGAGCCAGATGATTTATTGGAATTTGTTGGATGTTGAGGGTGGTCTAGAGGATTTCCCATTTGTTGATTGACATTTCTAATATGCCTGGTGTTACTATTGATCCCACACAGAGCTATTGCAAGCTCTTGATTATGCTTGAATTATTGTTGATGCAGTTGTCCTTGCAAGTTGGCGATATGACTCTAAAGCTCCTGGTTTTCCCTTTGAAATTCCTTGAGGCGTGTATCTGTTATTTCTTCTGCATGCCTGGCATACATTCGCAGAGACTAAAATTGATCTCTAAGATCCTCAGAGACGCAGGATGTGCAGGTGCAGGATGCTCTGGATCTCCACCACATGATGGTGAGAGGGCGTGAAAGCACAATGTCTTAGGGTTCTATGGAAAATTACATATAAGTTCTTGGAGGGGAGTAGAGTCTTTGTGTAATGTACCTCAAATTTTCCATAAAATAAAATTCTATGAGGAATTAATCTCCAATTTCATTTTATATGTTTGTCGATAAAGGGAAGAAATCTTCATTCTTGTTATAATTTTCCATGACGTAACTTAAGTTCATCGTACCACATGATGCCATTTCCATACCTATCTATCTTACTTTAGATATAAACTCATACGGCTAATTCACCAAGGGTTCTTGTAATTCTCCTTTAGTATCCAACTTAATCACCTATAGACATACATATATATACAGTAGATGAGACTTAGGACACATAGTCCTAGTCTCTCTTTAAACAAGAAATTCCTATGTTTTGCGTGCAATACTATTTAATTTGTCCTTTCAAAACAAATATTTACTTACCATATATATATAAAGTCACGAGGACGGATCTATACCCCACAGTTGAAAAAAAGTGGCTTAGTGATATGCGCTTAGCATCAATATACATAGTCTCGATCATAGATGGGTTCCTTTAGAATTATCGATGATTAGTGATATTCCAATTCCTTTACATAGCAGAGTTTGAGTAACGATATATTATGTTAACTTTGATTTAACTAAACGATATTCCAATGAACCTTCTCTCGAACGATAAGCTAACTGTAAAAATGCAGTTGAAGTGTACGAGTTCCAACTCGTCGAGTCATGGAGGGATTCATTTATTTCATGAATCTCTATATATGAAAGAGTGGTGTACTATCAGAATAGAGTTAAGACTCTGCATCTATTGTTTAATGGCAGTCATGTGTGTGCGATTTATGATGCTTTCACATGGCTCTTTGTCCATTCTAGTCACGCCAACTCTTCCCTCATTACATTGATAAACCTCCCTTCGTACCTTCATCATTAAACTGAGTAGTTAAGGTTCCTCTTAGGGTTTTAATCTGTTTGTTTTTTTCATTGTGGAGCCTTTCGAGAGGCTCTACGTATTATTTTCTCACTAAAGCATGCTGTCGATTTGGGGAAAACGTTACTCGGTGGAACCACATTGCCATTCTCCCTCCCTAGTAAGATTTCGTTAACACTGTGGTCTGGTTATTAAACGAGGTTTGGTTCTTTATCATAGTGGGAGAACCCTCGTGTCAATCTTACCTATTCTTACTTAAATCTCCCACTATAATTATTCTTTGTATATTTCCTAGACTACTTCCCATTTTTGAATAAATAGATTCTTACTGTAGATTTATTCTCTAAATTCTTGAGAGGTCTCGGCGTACGAATTCCTTTTCCTAGCTTAGGAAATTTACACTTGCAACGTTTTATGGGTAAAATCATTCCTACGGTTTCATGTCTCGATTGTCGTTATTTCTTATGGTTTCTCTGCTGGTATATGTAGAGGTTTGATATTAAACTTTTCGTGAGACTACACGTAGTCTTAGTATGGCGTTAATTTATTTTCACTGAGTATAGAAAAACATGTTGCAAGTTATTTCTTCTTCTTTATAGAGAGTGAATCCTTTCTTCTGTAGTTGTCAATAAACCCTTAACTTTTTCTCATGCAGATAATGTCTCCTTAAGGTTATTCCTTCTTGTCTGGTATGTTAAAGGAAATGTAACTCTCTGTGTTTAGAAAAATCCTGTACCCAAGAATAATCACGGCATAGACGTTTGAGTTTGTGGAGCTTCTTGTAATAATTATGTTTTTCTCTATCATTACGAGGTCTGTGTGTAAGTTACTCCATTTGAATTTAATAGTATATTAGCTCTGCACTTATCGTTGATTTGTAATTGTCCTCTGCAATAGACATAATCGGTTCGAAAAGTGTTTAAACTCAATCTTTTCGTGTATCTCTTGTTCTATGTAATTGTTTGACATTGTGCCCTCGACCTATTTACATAGTATGTTTTACAAAATTTATTTGTTAACTATTAGCACTGTTGAATTTCATTTCATAAACCAATGATTATGTAAATGGTACCAATCACTAATTATGGGCCCCTTTGTTGTGAGGGTACCCGTCAGGTGGACCTTGCCTCTTCCACCCCTTCCGTGATCGTGAACAACATACTCAAGAATGCGCAGAGTAGGGTTGGCTTGCTCTACAGGATTGAGTTAGGTATAACCTATAAGTGCATGCTATTTAAATTGATTATGTTGGTAATCAAATTCTAGATCTCTGCTACAAATTCTTATTTCTATTAGGTAGGAACTAATGGAAGCTCCCTTGTTTTCCTTTTTTAGGGTTGGTGTAACAAAATACCCTAAATTCTAGACACTTTCCCCATGAAAGGTATTCGATTTCCCTTTGTAAATTCTTCAAGAGTTCAAACAGTGAAGGCCACAGTTTTCACCCTAGATTTAATGATATTAATGATCAATTCGCTCGACTCCCTGTAGTGACTGGATAAAGAGAAATTCCCAAATTGTGGTAATGTATTCCACTATTATATTTAATACACAGTAACCACATAAGGCTTGGATGTTCTCTTGGTTTTATGGTCTGTTTGATATATGTAATAAAGCCTTTGAAGTGGAGCTACAGGGCCTTCCCTCCTATCTATCTGAAATAATACAATGATTGTTTTAATGATTTTAATCGAATCTTAAGACCATCATATCCCCCTTCCTATACTTAAATTGTTTAAATTAGACTATACCTATAGTATTTATGAAAGGAAAGACTCTTGTAACGAATTTCACCACATCTGCTTGAACGTATTATATTTTCTTCATACTTCCTTGGATCTCATTTCTTAGTTTGGGTTTGCATGTTATTCATTTTTCTGTCATTATGTATTCCAGAAAAAATCTACTAAGGCTTAGTTAGACTGTCGTCTTATATTGCATTTTAGTATCTATTGTCTGTACAGTCTGAACTTATAGTCACACAGTCTATGGAATTGAACTTGTATATATATATATATATATGAATGGTCTACATTTTCCTTTGGAAATTGAATCTCAAGTGAAAAGAAACTAGAATGTCAAACTGTGATACATGTATACTCGTATATATATATTCGTATCATATAGATATCTATTATTCTATATCAGTCTTCAATGTTGTCTTACCTTACTTCGATATTTTGTGAATAATGTGACTCTGTATTTCCTGACAGTAGGATACAAATGTATATTTTCATTCTATTTGGTATGTATATAGAGTTTCTCCTTGTTTCGATTTAGCATGTACATGAAAGAAAAATCTCAATTAATTACTATGTTTTTCTGTCTATACATTTACTTACATGGATGTAAGCATACGCCTGTGTATACATAGATACATTATTCAATTTCATTTACATTGTGTACATAGATATTTTTTAAGTTGTAAATACAATTTAGTTGAGAGGTTTTTCACCTATAGTTTATCTCATTACAACAGTAATCTCACTCACAGAACCATACTTCCAGAAGCTTGACCAAGAAAATTCTTTCAATTAGTATCACACGAAGATTAGCATTCACTCAACAATAAGACACAATAGAGACAATCCATTTAGAAATAGTTTAGAGGCATTCTGTTAGTTCTTCAGTTCAATGACATTCAATTCGATCTTTCATCCATAGTATTACTTCGATTCATAATTAACAAATGCATTCTATCAGATATTTAACTATATAAAATTCATCCAGAGGAGGGATAGGATAACATATCTGAATCAATTCATTGAAAGACAAAGGGAACAACCACATTCCTCCCAACCTTAAAATAGGGAAGCCAAATCGCTTGTCATGTTCACCCCCTATCCTGACCATGAATCCACGAGGGCTAACTCATAACTCCTTCTGATAAAATGCCTTTCAATTTCAGCAGTCTTCTCCTTGCCTCACACTCAACAAGCAGCGTTAATAACAACAAGAAATCAATAATTTTTCCTTAGCATACTCGACAGTGTTCTGCCTCCTCACAAATGTTATATATCCAAAAGAAAAAGTGCCTAGGTCTTTTTCCCTCTTGGGAATTTTCACAGCTTTCCAAATACTTGACTTCCAGGGGCTACCCATGGCCAAATTATGGATTTTCCACTTGTAACAATTAGCCCCGAGGTAGTTCCAACATGTTTCCCACTCATGGAGTCGTGGTCAGCTGATTTCAACACGGTTATTCCATTTGTCCTCTAGAAATAATAATAAAATATTTTGTTTCAAACAAGTGTCAGAATCAAGTAGTTAGTTGGGTCAAATCAAATCTCTACCCAACAATCATAATCATTAATTACAACTAAAAAAATTTGAAATTCAAAATTTCCATAAATGGCAAAAATTTTCCAATTTCAAATTTGCCAAAAATGAAAATTAATTTCCTAAGAAATTTCCAACTTAAAAATAATTTATTTTTGTGTATGTCACATCCTTTCCCCCTTCAATAAAACATTGTACTCGGTGTTCATTCCTTTCTTGGAACAGGGTTGGATGAGATTTCTGGAAATCTCCCTCCAACTCCCAAGAGGCCTCCTCAGGGCTAAAGTGCTTCCATTGCACCTTTACGTGAGTGACAACTCTGTTCCAAAGTGTTATTTCTCTCCAGTCCAGAATGCACAGAGGTTGCACCTGGAACTCGCCTTCTGGTTCCACCTACACCAAGTTCCAATCGATCATATGAGTAGGGTCATGAACATAATTCTTTAACAAAGAAACATGAAATACATTATGAATTTTTAGATTGGCTAGAAGTGAAAGTTGGTATTTTACGGGTCCAATTCGAGCTAGTATCTCAAAGGGACCACAAAACCTGGCTGCCAACTTGGCATAGTTCCCTAGATTTAGTGAACTCTTTCAAGATTTGACTTTTAAGTAAACATGGTCTTCCACCTGAAATTCCAAGTTTCTTCTTTTCTAGTCCGCATAACTTTTATGTCTGTCATGTGCCTCTTTTATGTTTTGTTGTACCTTTCTTACCATACTCTCCATTTCTTGGAGCATCCCAGGTCCAACCATGAGTCTTTCAACTGGGTTATCCCATCTAATTAGATTCGTACACTTTTTGTTGTACAATACCTCGAAGGGGCTCAATTTAACCAAAGTTTGGTACCCATTGTTATATGAAAATTCTACCAAGTGCAGGTAGTCTTCCCACTTGCTTGGTTTTGTTCTTACATACATGCAGATAATATCTTCTACGATTTGGTTTGCTTGTTTAGTCTATCCATCCGTTTGTGGATGATAACTTGTGTTGAAATTGAAATTAGTATTTAGCCCTGCAAACAATTCTTTCCAAAAAGAAGATGTAAATTTTACATCTCTATCTGAAATCACCATTTTAGGAATACCTTGGACTCTAAAAATTTATTTCATGAATATTTCAATGATGTTAATAGCTTTAAAAGTAGATTTTGCAGGAATAAAGTGTGCAAACTTACTAAGTTTATCGATTACCACCATAATAGAATCATTTTGTCTCTGATTTTTAGGAAAACCTGTAATAAAGTCCAGCGATATAGTCTCCCATTTCCATTTCGGCACTGGAAAGGGCCATAATAGGTCGGCTGGATGTTGGTGTTTATCTTTTACTTGCTGACAATATTGACACTTAGCTAAGTATTTTGTTTTTTCGCCCTTCATATTAGGCCAATAAAATAATTTTCTATGTGTTGTTATCATTTTCTGGTATCCTCAATGACTAGAATATGCTTTCTTATGCACTTCATCCAAAACTGTTAATTTTAATTTTTTTGAATCTGGTACGTATATTCTGTTTTTAAGTTGTAGTAGACCATTTTTATCAATTCTCAGACCTGATTTGTCTGAATCCCCTATAGTGTCCTGTAATTTTGCCACTATTTGAGTGTACTTCTCATTGTTATTACCATGAGTCTTTATCCTCTATTCAAGATCGCTTTCTACCTGGCTAACATTTGTTTCAAATAACCCATGAACTCTTCTTCTTAAAGCATCAAATACTTTATTTTCCTTACCCTTGATATGTCTTACCTCAAAGTTGAATTCTCTCAAGAAGGCTAGCCACCTTGTTTTCCTTGCATTAAGGTCTGGTTGATTAAAAATTTTTTTATACCACTGTTGTCAGTCAATAACATAAAGAAATTTCCCATTATGTAGTGTCGTCACATCTTTAAGGCATGTATTAAAACTACCAATTCCAATTCATGAGTGACGTAGTTTCTCTCGTGTTGCTTTAGATTTTGGGACTCATAGAAAATAACATGCCCTTCTTGGGTTAGGACACCACCTATTCCTTCTTTACTCGCATCTACATAGACGGTGAAGTCTTTGTCCAGATCTTCTACCTTTAAAATGGGTGCGGTTGTTAACAATTCCTTTAACTTATTAAAATTGCCTTGACACTTATGTGACTAGTTCAACTTGGTCCCCTTCTTTTGTAACGATGTGATAGGGTAATGAATTTTGGAAAATACCTCTATAAATCTATGGTAATATCCAGGGATTCCCATGAATGACTAGATATCCTTTACATCCTTAGGTATCGGCCATTCCATGATGGTTTTTATTTTCTCTAGGTTGAATGCAATGCCTTCTGCAGATATTACATGTTCTAGGTATTGTATTTTCTTTTGATAGAAATCACAGTTATCAAATTTAGCATCCAGTTTGTGCTTCCTCAAAGTTTGCAGAACTGTTAGTAAGTGTTTTTCATGTTCTTCTTCTATTTTAGAATAGACCATAATATCGTCAATAAATACCAATACGAACTTGTCCAAGTACTGACTAAATATACTATTCATTAAACACATAAATGTGGCTGGCATGTTAGTGAGTCTAAAAGGTATAACTACAAATTTGTAATGTCCATATCTTGTTTGAAAAGTTTTTTTGCTTATGTCCTCATCTTTTATCCTAACTTGGTGATAACCAGATCATAAATCCAACTTCCAAAATATCTTTGCCTCACCTAATTGATCGAACAGATCATTTATCCTAGGTAAGGGGTACTTGTTCTTAATAGTCATTTTGTTTAATTGTCTATAATCGATACATCGTCTTAGATTTTCATCTTTTTTTTTCACAAAGGGACTGGTGCTCCCCATGGTGAAAAACTCGGTCTGATATACTCTTTGTACAATAATTCTTGTAGTTGAATTTTTAGTTCTATCAATTTTGGCAAACTCATTCAATAAGGAGCTTTAGAGATAGGGGCTGAACCAGGTAGTAGGTTGATAGAAAAGTCTATCTCCCTTCTAGGGGGTAATTCATGTATTTCATCAACAAACACGTCTCTTAAATCACGTAGAACAACAAAGTCCTCCAAGTTGGGTTTATCTTTTTTTTCTAATAGGTTTCTTACTTGGATGGTGTAAACTTGAAAACCCTTTCTCATGCATTTCTTCAATTTCATTGTTGAAACTTGTCTAACTCATACTAGTTTTTGTATACCTTGAATTGTTCTAGCAGTGTCATTTTTGTCTTTATACTTAAGTGTCTTTTCATAACAACCTAGTACTACTTTATTCCTTTCTAACCAATCCATTCCCATAATTACATCATAAGATCCTAGTGGTAAAATGTTTGGATTTGTCCTTATGTTTTGACCACATAAACTGAACTCATAATAAGAAATAAAGTCAACCACTTTCCTTTTAGTTCATGTTTCTAGTTGTACTAGCCATGATTTTGCATGTCTCATTTTCATTTTTCTGTTACACTGCTCTACCCTGTCTACATCAGTGTCTTCTGCACACCTCTAGCACTTTTTGTTCTTCTGCCTTTTATGCTCTATGCGCCATATCCCTTCAATGCACCATTCCTCGATTGTGCATTTCTTCTCCTGCACTCTGCCTCCTTGTACACAGCTGAACTCTCCTACACAACAAAAACCCTTATCTCTTCTTTGTTCATCATTCTTATAGTCTCTGTTGTCTTTGTGCATGCAATATTCACAATGCCTCTACATGCTCACTCTGCGCCAAATTCATCCACAACTCGAGTGCTCTGTCTGATCATCATCGTAACTCTTCAGCTTCTCTGGTCGTTTACCACTCATTCAACATCACTGTATGTTATACTGAGATTCCTCAGCCTCTCTGGAAGTTTGAGACTCTTCTTCTTCTCTGTGATAGTCGAGCTCACCTTCTATGTTCCAGTTACAGGCCTCAATGCTCATCCAGCTGTCAATCAACTCCATGAACATATTCATCCCTCTTGAAGATTCCTAGAGACTCTTCACCTCCTTCGTCAATCACCCCCAAAGTGTCTTCAAGTCCTCTAGCAGAAACCATCAGTGGTTTTTGGCAGTTACACTGTGTCGTGCTACATTAGCTCTCCAATCTTGTTCAAATTCACCTACACCGTTGGGTTGATTCCATGGGATCTTGCATTCATTTCAGCATTTCGACATTTGGCAATTCGACATTCATGTGACCATGTGTCTCGACATTCCAAGTTGCGATCCCCGAAAAAGAGCTTTATTTCTCTAGCTCTTTCCTCCATCTCTCGCTAATGTGACCAAGGGTTGTGATCATAGCCTTATGCATAAAGAGATTTCACGATTTTGCATTTTTTGAATCTGGAGATGAGGCATCTCGACTCTCCAAGTCACGATCCCTGAAACCCTGAAATGGCATGGGATCAATGGTCCCTATCAACACTTGATCTGACGACTCAAATCATTTCGCGATTTACACATTCTTGATGTTCAATGTTCTTGTCACTTCAAAGTTTCTATCCGCGAAACTCCGAAATAAAGTCATATCAACAGTCCAAATCACATCTTGATCTGACGGCTACAATTAAATCGCAATTTCGCATATCACGATTTCAGGATTCCTGTGGTTAATATTCTTTGACATATCCTACTCTCAATCCGCAAAACTCCGAAATGGAGTGGGATCAATGGTCCAGATCAAACCTTGATCTGACGGCTTAGATCATTTCGTGATTTTTCATATCGCGATTTAGGTATTCTTGTGGTTAATAGTCTTTGACATCTCCAACTCTCGATCCATGAAACTCTGAAATGGAGTGGGATCAATGGTCCAGATCAAACCTTGATCTGACGGCTCAGATCATTTCATAATTTCGCATATCGCGATTTTGGGATTCCTGTGGTTAATATTCTTTGACATCTCCAACTCTCGATCTGCGAAACTCTGAAATGGAGTGGGATCAATGGTCCAGATCAAACCTTGATCTGACGACTGAGAGCATTTCGCGATTTCACATATCACAATTTTGGGAGGTGAAAGGCTAGAGAATTTCATACCTTTGACTTTCCAATCAACGAAGTGATGATTTATGTCCATGTGTCCTTCCCGAAGATGGATGGTCCTTCTTCTTTCAGGATTTTGTAAGCCTATTTTTCCTATCACTTTAAAGAACGCGCAGGCTCTCCTAGATCCAATGGTGGTTGGACCCTGCACTTGGATCTAACACCTGAGATCTATCTTCCATATATGCGCGTCCACGTGTCCTTCCCAAAGATGGACGATCCTCCTTCTTTTGGGATTTTGTAAGCCCGCTTCTCCTAGCACTTTAAAGAACGTGCAGGCTCTCTTGGATCCAACGGTGGTCGGACCCTGCGCTTGGATATAACGCCCGAGATCTATCCTCCATATCTGTGTGCTCCTCTTGTCTACATTGAGATTTGACAGCCATTGGGAATTCTAAATTGTTGATCCAATGAAAACTGTTGCTACTCCTCCCCATTATCACTATGTCGATGATCATGCTCCTGTACTCAAGCCATCATCACTATTGTACTTGCCATCAATGACAAGCATACACTTCCTTTAAAACATGCCAACACAATCTTACTTGTTCTTAATTAAATCTCTCATTATTGTTATTCTTTGTATCTTTCCTAGACTGCTTCTCAATTTTGAATAAACATATGCTTACTGTAGATTCATTCTCTAACTTCTTGAGAGGTCTCGGCGTATGAATTCCTTGTCCCGACTTAGGGAATTTACACCTACAACATTTTATGGGTAAAATCAATTCTAGGGTTTCATGTCTTGATTGTCATTATTTCTTACGGTCTCTTTGCTGGTATATGTAGAGGTTTGATATTAAACTTTTCATGAGACTACGCATAGTATTAGTCTAGTGTTAATTTATTTTCACCGAGTATAGGAAAACACGTTGCAAGTTCTTTCTTCTTCTTTATAGAGAGTGAATCCTTCCTATTGTAGTCATCAATAAACCCTTAACTTTTATTCGGGCAGATAATGTATCCTTAAGGTTATTGCCTTCTTGTCTAGTATGTTAAAGGAAATGTAATTCTCTGTGTTTCAAAAAATCCTCTACCCCAGAATACTCACAGCATAGACGTTTGAGTTTGTGGAGATTCTTGTAATAATCAGGTTTTCCTCTGTCATTACGAGCTCTGTGTGTAAGTTACTCCATTTGAATTTAAGAGTAGATTATCTCTGCACTTATCATTGATTTATAATTGGACTCTGTAATAGACATAATCGGTTCGGAAAGTGTTTAAACTCAATCTTCTCGTGTAGCTCTTGTTCTATGCATAATTGTTTGACATTGTGCTCTCGGCCTATTTGCACAATATGTTTTACAAAATTTATTTTTTAAGTGTTAGCACTATTGAATTTCAATTCATAAAGCAATGATTATGTGAATGGTACCAATCACTAATGATGGGCCCCTTTGTTGTGAGGGTACCCGTCAGGTGGACCTTGCCTCTTCCACCCCTTCCGTGATCATGGATGACATCTTCAAGCATGCGCAGAGGAAGTTCGGACTTCTCTACAGGCCTAAGTTAAGTATAACCTATAACTGCATGCTATTTAAATTGATTATGTTGGTAATCAAATCCTAGATTTCTACTACAAATTCTTATTTCTATTAGGTGGGAACTAATCGAAGCTCTCATGTTTTCCTTTTTAAGGGTTGGTGTAACGAAACAATCCAAATTCAGGACAAATTCCCCAAAAAAGGTATCCAAGTTCCCTTTGTAAACTCTTCAGGAGTGCAAATAGTGAAGGCCATGTTTTTAAGCCTAGATTTAATGATATTAAGTATAGATTCGTTAGACTTACTGTAGTGGATGGATAAAGAGAAATTCCCAATTTGTGGTAATGTATTCCACTGTTAGATTTAATACACAATAACCACATAAGGCTTGGATGTTCTCTTGGTTTTCTGGTCTAGATGATATATGCAATCAATCCTTTGAAGTGGAGCTACATGGTCTTTCCCCCTGTCTATCTAAATAATACAATGTCTGTTTTAATGATTTTAATCGAATCTTAATGCCATTCTGGCCCCCTTCTTATACTTAAATTGTTTAAATTAGACTATACCTATATTGTTTATGAAAGGAAAGACTATTGTAACCTGGACCTGAACAGGGCCACTTTATTTTCTTTATATATATTGTGATTTAAGCAAAACTAATAAACGTTTTTGTTACAAACAAAAAACCCTTTCTATTTTGTGTGAATTATGGCAGCTCATGATGATGTTGAAACCATAATGGAAGGAAATCCAGAGTAAGGACCTCCTGGATATCCAAGATAGAATAATGATGGAATATCACCTATGGAAATATTATAAACAATGAGGAATCTTACTGTTGAACTGCAGGTTTTCAAAGAAGACAATGAGAAACTGAAGAAAGCATGGCAGGAACAACAAGAGATAAATTAAGTCATGTTGCACAGCATAGTAACCAAGAAAATCCCAAAGAATGATAATCATGAAGAAGAGGTCAGTAAGAGGGCCTCCAAGAACTCCGGTCATGAAGCAGAAAAAGAGGACAACTCATCTGAGGGTATCCCTTCAGTTGAAGATAAAGAAAAACCAGACAGAAAAAGTAAACAGGTAGATCATCCTGAAGGGGAATTCAAGAAGATTAAACCTACCACATTTGATGGGGAATCCATAATATATGAGGAAGTTGAGGCATGGTTATTATATATCAAAAAATATTTCCAAATATACAACTATTCCAGCAATATCAAAGTTAGATTGGTCATTTACAACTTCAAAGGAAAGTCCAACATCTGGTGGCAAGATCTAAAATTGGCAAAGGGATTAAAAGAAAAATAGATGGAATGGTCTGACTTCAAGAAATATTTCAAAAAACAGTACCTATCTGAAAGCTACTATGAAAGGAAACCAAAAGAATTTTACGAGTTAAGACAGGGACAGATGACAATGGAGGACCTTATAAATAAATTTATGGAATTACTAAGCCTTTTACCTTACATCCGGGAGGATAAGGTGAAAATCCATCGATTCTTAAACTATTTACCACAGTCCTACAGGGACATAGTTAAGTTTGACAACCCCAAATCCTTGAGTAAAGTATTCAGGAAAGAACGAATTTTCTACAACTAGTATAAACAATGGACAAAGTTTCCCAAAGCCTGGAAGGATAAGAAACAAGATCGAATGAATCAACGAAAGAAGGGATACCAGCGAACAACTTCTCAGAATGCAGCAAAAAACTTAGGACATGTTTAGGTGGTGTCCTAACATGAGCGAAACTACGTCACTCATGATTTAGAATTGGTAGTAGTAATACACACCTTAAAAATGTGGGGACACTACATAATGGGAAGAAATTTTCTATTGTTTATAGATAAAAGTGAGGTGAAATACATGTTTAACCAACCATATCTTAATGCAAGGCAAGCAACATGGCTAGCCTTTTTGATCGAATTCGACGTTGAGGTAAGACATATCAAAGATAACAAGAATACGGTAATAGATGCTTTAAGAAGAAGACTCCATGGGATATTTGAGATAAATGTCAGCAGGGCAGAAAGCGATCTGGAATAGAGAATAAGGACAACATGTATTAATGAAAAAAATTACACAAATTTAGTGGTTGAATTACATGACACTACAACAAACTCACACGAATGAGACCTGAGTATCGATAAAAATGGGTTACTACATTTTAAAGACAAACTTTACATACCCGATTCAACAGAGTTAAAGATAATAGTTCTTGATGAAGTTCATAAGAATTTGTATTTTGGTGTCAAGCTTGCACCCAGGTTTTGTGGGCCCTTCAAGATACTAGCTCGAATTGGACCCATGGCATACCAACTTGCACTTCCAACTAATCTAAAAATCATAATGTATTTCATGTTTTTTTATTGAAAAAATATGTTCATGACCCTACTCATATGATTGATTGGAACCTGGTGTAGGTGGAACCAGAAGACGAGTTCTAGGTGGAACCCCTATGTATTCTGGACCAGAGAGAAATAACACTTCGGACCAGAGTCGTCGCTCAGGTAAAGGTGCAATGGAAGCACTTTAGTCCCGAGGAGGCCACTTGGGAGTTGGAGGGAGATTTGTAGGAATCTCATCCAATCATGTCCCAAGAAATGAACGAACACTGAGGATAGTGTTTTATTGAAGGGGGAAAGAATGTGACATCCCAAAAAATAAAGTATTTTTTGAAATTTAAAATTTGCTGGAAAATTATTCCATTTTTAGTAAATTCGAATTTGGAATTTTTTTGCCATTTATGGAAATTCCAAATTTTGAATTTAATAAATTGTAATTAATTATTATGACTGGTTAGCAGAGACCTGATCTGACCCAACTAACTATTTGACTATGACACTTGTATGTAAATAGAATATTCTTTTATTTATTGCAAGAGGCCAAATGGAACAACCATGTTAAATTTAGCTGACCATGACTCCATGAGTGTGGAAAATGTTGGAACTAACTTTGGGATGATTTTTACAAGTGGAAAATCAAGGATTTGGCCATTGACAGCCCCTAAAAATTAGGGATTTAGAAAGTTGTGAAAATTCCCAAGGTAGGGAAAAAAAGAGACCTAGGCAAAAAGATTTTATGGATAAATAGCATATGTGAGGAGGCAGGACATTGCCTAGTATACTGGGCGGGGGGAGGACTATTGGACGCTTGCTGTTATGAACATTGAATTTTGAGTGTGAGGCAAGGAGAGGTTTACAGATAGAAGAAGCATTGTTGAAGAGGAGATTTCAAGTTCTCCCTCATGGATTCATGGTCAGGATAGGGGGTGAACCGGGCAAGTGATTTGGCTGCCTAGTTCTAAGGTTGGGAGGAATGTGGTTGTTCCCTTTGTCTTCCTGCGAACTAGTTCAAATATGTAATCTCTTCCTTCTTTGTTTTGAATGATCATATATCTAATGTAGTGAACCTGTTAAATCTTAATTGAAATTATGTTCCATCTCTTTGAATTAATTTAGTACAATAGTAATGCCCTCTTTTAATTCGATATGAATACCATAACTTGGGAGAAATATGTTCAATGTATGAAGTATAAAAGGAAATTGATAGAATGCTTTACGAGTTAATGTTGAGTAACATTTTTACATTTGAGTTAATCCCGAATGAATATTAAAATCTGTCTTTTAATTGTTATGATAATCGGAAGGAAATTACATGGTTGAATTATGGTATAATTCCCCTTTTAAACTAGATTATTATTACAGCGAGAGTTGTAGGGTAATTACTAGTATATCAAAACTCCAGTGTACAAAATTATCTACTTGTAAATGGACTTGAACCTAAGAAATTTCTATAGGGTATTTATACTTCGGTAAGAACTTATGCACCAAGTGATGATAATGATTAGGGTTTTATATTAAGTACCTACTAGACCAAAACAAATAAAAAAACAGGTATGACAGAAATCACAATCAATATTTCTTTTACATATATATATATATATATGCCTAAGTATTATAGTGGAAATGGATAGAATTACGAGTACAAAAGTTGTAAGTAATTTCCTGTCGATATGTCTGCAACTTTTTCCTTTTAGAGCTTAATCCCAACAATGTTCACATACAACTGGAAGACAAAAAGATATTTAATCCATATAT
>SNQJ01S0003289.1:286820-297361 GCA_010110895.2 Picea sitchensis | reverse complement strand
GACACAGAATAATAAAATAGAGTGAGAGAATCTTTTCCAATTATAAAAATTCTAATTATGATGAATAAATTCTAATACCATTAAGCAGATTTTAAATCAGCCATGCCTGATATTGTTTTCAATTACATTGTCACAAGAAAAGAATTTGGGAATTAAATCTCAAAAGACTCTTAATATAAATCTAATTCCCGCAAGTATTGTGTCCTCCTCCAACTACAAGTTATCAATATATCAATCGGAAACATCCTTAAAATCTGGAAGACACTGAGAATCAGGACAAAACGTCTTCAGTAACAAAAATTTACAGAGCGTCAATTCTCATTTCTAGTACTCAGAATAATAAGTTTGCAAGACACTGGGCATAGAACCCGAATAACTTTTTTTGTGGTAGGTAAGATTCAACATCCCAGAGCCTCGCATGGTCGAAATCCCTGCAAATTTTATCATTTAAAGCATTAGTATAATATACGAATTAAAGAAAATGAAAAATTTCAATAGAATGATGAATACTAGAAATAGTTGAGATCGAACGATACTTAACTTGCGCCTAGAGTCTGGCATCCTACCCTTGTTTCTTTCTGTTTCAATAAACATCCTAGGATGAGGAGAAGGGGGTCCAAGTATCCCTGATGGGTACCCTTGCATCAAAAAGATCCCACCATTAGTAGTCAGTACCAAATATTAATAAGTCTTCTCTTGCAAAGAAGTAGTCAGTAGTGAAAACCCTTAACCTGTAAACTATTCAAGCATGGCAAAGAAGTAGTCAGTAGTGAAAACCCTTAACCTGTAAACTATTCAAGCATGCCTTACGAGGTGACTGAAGTAATAATACAGATATTTCGTACAGGACATAGACCTTATTAAAGGGGTTAAGTTTGAAACATTCATGAACCAAACTACAACAAATAATTATAACAAAATAGTAAAGGGAAGGGTCAATACTCTACGGTATTCAAGTGACAGGAACTAATCTCCGACCGTATAGATAACAAGGTTTCAGTACAAACTTTATATGTCATAAGAACCCCGTAAGTTGTTTGAGGAACTATAGGAACAAAAGGATTTACACCTAAATAAAGTAATTAATTGTGTGGAAACCAGCCGAGAGTCTGGAAGACCTACAAAAGAAGGGCTCCATCCTTACAGGGAAATAAAATAAGAATGTCGTATAGTATACTACCAAACAGGGGACCCTTCCACCCCTTAAGAAAAACCACTTAGTTTCTCGGTGACCATTCCCAAGGGAGACATGCCTCCCTGAGATTTATTCAAGGAAGAACGAAAATGAAAGTAACCAAACATAGTAGTAACTACCCACGAAGAAAATTATGTGAGTGGAAAGACCCCTAATTACAGGATTCACAGGTGGGCAAGATGAGCCATTTAGAGAAACTGGAGAGGGGACTAACAATCTTACAACCTCCTCCAGGAACGGTCCTATCCCATAGAGGAATAATAACCAAGGTTGCTTAATAAAATATTATAACCAGAGTACAGAACAGAAGTCGTTCTCACGATAATGAACCTTCTAGAAATTTTCCTTATATCCTTGATATTACATTAGCGTTGAAAGGAAAGACTTACCAGAGGAGGTGGTGACCTGGTCTACTCCACTAAGTAGTGGCCTCCACTTGGGAAATTCCTTGCCTATGGAGGAACATCATGCAAAGCTATTTCGAGGGTTTCACAATGACTAAGGAAACATCCGCAACCCTAAGAGCATCTCCTTTGATGACTAATTTTATTGTCAAGAGTACAGTAGTGGTTATGGCCATGTGTTGGGGATGAACTGGCGTGATCCAGTTGGAGGGAAGGATAATATGCATATTTGAGATGCAGACACCAGGAACACATTAATGGTAGATACATGATGCCTTAATTTTTCTAACAGACAGACCTACCCTCTCACCTCAAGAAATCGCGAGAGTTAATAATAATTTACTCTATGACTTGACTAGTTAGGGTCCGTTTATTTTTCCAAGTGTGCCCATCACTGTTAGCCTCTCATTCAGATGAGACTGCAAGATACCAGATATATAAAATATGCAGAACATAAACGAAATGCTAGAAATAACAGAATAACAGTAAAATATCCAGCATAATCTTCACAATACACATAAATGATTCACGAAATAGCAACAGAAATAGCACTTTGAATCAGNAAATCTAATTCTCGCAAGTATTGTGTCCTCCTCCAACTACAAGTTATCAATATATCAATCGGAAACACCCTTAAAATATAGAAGACACCGAGAATCAGGATGAAACGTCTTCAGTAAAACAATTTTACTGAGCATCGATTCTCATTTATAGTACTTAGAAGAACAAGTCTGCAAGACACTGGGCATAGAACCTGAATACCTTTTTTGCAGTAGGTAAGATTCGACATCCTAGAGCCTGGCATGGTCGACATCCCAACAAATTTTATCATTTAAAGAATTAGTATAATATACGAATTAAACAAAATGCAAAATTTCAATGGAACAATGAATACTGGAAATAGTTGAGTCTGAACGATACTTAACTTACGCGTAGAGTCCGACATCCTTCCCTTGTCTCTTTTCATTTGAATAAACATCCCAGGATGAGGAGAAGAGGGTCCAAGTATCCTTGATGGGTACCCTCACATCAAAAGGTTCCCACTGTTAGTGTCGATACCAAATCTTAATAAGTCCTCTCTTACAAAGAAGTAGTCAGTAGAGAAAACCCTTAACCTGTAAATTGTTCAATCATGCCTTACGAGGAGACTGAAGTAATAACACAAACATTTCGTACAGGATGTAGAACTTATTAAAGGGATTAAGTTTGAAACATTCATGAACCAAACTACAACGAATAATTATAACCAAACAGTAAAGGGAAGGGTTATTACTCTACGGTATTCAAGTGACAGGAACTAATCTCCAACCATATAGATAGAAAGGTTTCAGTATAAACTTTATATGCTGTAAGAACCCCGTAAGATGTTTTAGGAACTACAGGAACAAAAGGATTTACACCTAAATAAAGTAATTAATTGTGTGGAAACCATTCGAGAGTCTGGCAGACCTACAAAAGAATGGCTCCATCCTTATAGTGAAATAAAATAAGAATGTCGTATAGTATACTACCAAACAGGGGACCCTTCCACCCCTTAATAAAAACCGCTTAGTTTATTGGTGACCATTACCAAGGGCGACATGCCTCCCTAAGATTTATTAAAGGAATAACGACAATGAAAGTAACCAAACATAGTCGTAACTAACTGCGAAGAGAACTATGTGAGTGGAAAGACCCCTAATTATAGGATTCACGGGTGGAAAGGCCAGCCATTTAGATAAACTGGAGAGGGGACTAACAATATTACAATCTTCTCCAGGAACGGTCCTAGTCCACAGAGGAATAATAACCAGGGTTTCTTAATAAAATATTATAACCAGAGTACAGAACACAAGTCGTTCTCATGATAATAAACCTTCCAGATATTTTCCTTATATCCTTGATATTACAGTAGCGTTCAAAGGAAAGACTTACCAGAGGAGGCGGTGACCTAGTCTTCTCCACCGAGTAGTGGCCTCCACTTGGGAAATTCCTTTCCTATAGAGGAACATGATGCAAATTTAATTCGAGGGTTTCACAATGACTAAGGAAACATCCGCAACCCTAAGAGTGTCTCCTTTGATGACTAAATTTTATTGTCAAGAGTAAAATAGTGGTTATGTCCATGTGTTAGGGTTGAAATGGCATGATCCAGTTGGAGGGAAGGACAAGAGGCATCTTTGAGACACATACACGAGGAACATATTAATGGTATATACAGGATACCTTAATTTTTCTGATAGACAGACCTACCTTGTCACCTCGAGAAATCGCAAAAGTTAGTAAGAATTTACTCTGTGACTTGACTATTTAGGTCCAATTATTTTTCCATGTGTGCCCATCATTGTTAGCCTCTCATTCAGATGAGACTCTTTTGACACATCATGCAGTTGAATTAGGCTGACTTGAAGTCTTTCCATTTTAAATTTCGTTACCCAAACCCGTTGAAGAACTAAACCATCCCACAATTTGCTAAGCATCTTTCGAAACACCTATGTCTAGCTAAGAGATATGGACCCTACCTCATGAATCTATAGAATACATACAATTTTAAACCAAAACAAGTTACTTCGTCTTGCACACAACATAAAGAATCTCGCGCTAAAGATGGACTAGGAATATGGTTCCTAGGTCTAGACTATTTGTTTATGAATATAGACATAAGCGAATAGAGGTAAGATTTGTCAAACTTCTAGAGTCGGGAAACCTATCCTTATAATGTTACCCATCCAAGTAATATGACTGGGGTAGAGTGGAAATCATGTGATAGACAGAACATGGTTACCTCACAGAGTTTATGATAGAAATGAAGACCATCCCATTTAACAGTAATTACATACGAACTTAAGAGGATAATGATAGATAATATATATATATATATATATATTATGGTAGATTTGATAAATTAGAGGTACATTACATAGGGTATCAAAGAAAAAGGTTACAACATTGGACCTGAACAGGGCCACTTTAGTTACTTTATATATATTTCGATTTAAGCAAAACTAATAAACCTTTTCTTTAGAAAAATAAAACCCTTTCTATTTTGTGTGAATTATGGCAGCTCAGGATGATGCGGAAATCAGAATGGAAGGAAATCTAGAGCAAGGACCTCCTAGAGATCCAAGACATAATAGTGACAGAACCTCACCTACAAAAATACTGGAAACAATGAGGAATCTTATTGTTGAACTGCAGGTTTTCAAAGAAGACAATGAGAAACTGAAGAAAGAACAACAGGAAAAACAAGAGATAAATGAAGTACTCCTGCATAGCATAGTAACAAGGAAAATCCCAAAGGACGATAATCATGAAGAAGAGGTCAGTAAGAGGGCCTCCAAGAACTCCAGTCCTGAAGAAGAAAAAGAGGACACCTCATCTGAGGGTACCTTCAGCTGAAGATAAGGAAAAACCAGACAGAAAAGGAAATAAGTAGATCATCTTGAAGGGGAATTCAAGAATATTGAACCTGCTACATTTGACGGGGAATCTAGAACAGGTGAGGAAGCTGAGGCATGGTTATTAGATATTAAAAAATATTTCCAAATATACAACTATTCTAGCAATATGAAATTCAGATTGACCATTTACAACTTGAAAGGAAAGGCCAACATCTGGTGGCAAGATTTGAAATTGGAAAAGGGCTTAAAAGAAAAATAGATGGAATGGTCTGAATTCAAGAAATATTTCAAAAAAGAGTACCTATATGAAATTTACTATGAAAGGAAAACGAAATAATTTTACAAGTTAAGACTTCAACAGATGACAATGGAGGACCTTATAAATAAATTCCTGGAATTAATAAGGATTGTACCTTACATCCGTGAGGATAAGGTGAAAATTTAGCGATTCTTAAGCTGTTTACCACAGTCCTACAAGGACAGAATTGAGTTTGAAAACCCCAAATCCTTGAGTGAAGTATTCAGAAAATCACGAATGTGCTATGACCAGTATAAACAAGAGACAGGGTTTCTGAAATCCTGGAATGATAAGAAACAAGATCGAATGAACCAACAGAAGAAGGGATACCAACCATCTCATTATCAGAATGCAGCAAAAATCTTTCTAAGAAAATATTTTCACTCCAACCATATGAATACGCAAGGCAGTGGTAAACCGATAAATCAAGGAACAAAGAAGTTTGGGGACAACCCCCGTGAACCGTTAAATTGTTGGGAATATGAATAACCTCACCTAAGGAGGATCTATCCACGTTTAATTTCAACAAACCAAACTGTTGTTCATAACTTGTAGGAAGCCTCAATGGCGGGTGATGTAGGCAGAAGCCTGTATCGGATAAATGCAGCTATAGATGGTCGGTAAGTTGACCACCAATCCTCTGTGGTATAAATCGAAGGTAAATCAATAACACTCAAATTTATGTTTTAATTGACCTGGGAGCTACGTTAAGTTATATTTCTCCTGGTATAGTAGAGTCAAATAAAATTAAGAAACTGAAGTATGCCAAATCATGGCATGTACAACTAGCTACTAGAACTAAAAGGAAAGTAGTTGAATTTATTTATGATTTTGAGTTCAGCTTAGATGGTCAGAGCATAAGGGATAATCTGAACATCCTACCCAGAGGATCTTCTGAAATGATTATCAGAATGGATTGGTTGGAAAAGAACAAGGAAACACTCAATTATTATACAAAGACACTTAGCTATAAATATGATTATGACACTACTAGAACAACCCAAGGTATACCAAAACCTGTATCACTCAGACAAGTTTTTGCGATGCAATTCAAGAAATGTATGAGAAAGGGATGTCAAGTTTATGCCATCCAAGTAACAAACCTATTAGAAAAGAAAGACAAACTTAACTTGGAAGACTTTGTTTCTTTACATGATTTTAGAGACGTATTCGTTGATGAAATACTTGAATTACCCCCTAGAAGAGAAATAGAATTCTACATAGACCTACTACCTGGTTCAACCCCTATCTCGAAAGCACCTTACCGAATGACTATACCAGAATTGATGGAATTAAAAATCCAACTACAAGAGTTATTGGACAAAGAGTATATTAGATCGAGTGTTTCACCTTGGGGAGCACCCGTCCTCTTTGTGAAAAATAAAGACGATACTCTAAGACTATGTATTGATTATAGACAATTGAACAAAGTGACTATTATAAACAAGTACCCTTTACCTAGGATAAATGGTCTGTTCGATCAAGTAGGTGGGGAAAATATCTTTTTGAGGTTGGATTTACGATCTGGATATCATCAAGTTATGATAAAATATGAGGAGATAAGCAAGACAACTTTTCGAACAAGATATGGACATTATGAATTTGTGGTCATACCTTTCAGACTCACTAACACGCCAACCACATTCATGTGCTTAATGAATAGTATTTTTAGTCAATACTTGGACAAATTCACGTTGGTGTTTGTTGACGATATACTGGTATACTCAAAAACAAAAGAAGAACATGAAGAACACTTAAGAATCATTCTACAAACTTTGAGGAACCACCAAATGTATGCTAAATTCGATAAGTGCGATTTTTATCAGAATAAGATACAATTCCTAAGACATGTCATTTCTTGAGAAGGCATTGTAGTTGACACTGAGAAAGTAAGAGCCATTATGGAATGGTCAGTACTGAAGGATGTAGCAGACATTCGATCATTCATGGGAATCATTGGATATTATCACAGGTTTATAGAGGGTTTTTCCAAAATAGCCTACCCCATTACATCATTAGAAAAGAAAGGGACCAAGTTTAACTAGTCACAAAAGTGCCAAGATAGTTTTAATAAGTTGAAGGAATTATTAATGACCGTACCCATTCTAAAGGTAGCAGACCCAGATAAAGATTTCATGGTCTGTGTCGACGCGAATAAAGAAGGACTAGGTGGTGTCCTAACTCAAGAAGGACACGTTA
Organism: Picea sitchensis; assembly: GCA_010110895.2. NCBI lineage: Eukaryota > Viridiplantae > Streptophyta > Pinopsida > Pinales > Pinaceae > Picea > Picea sitchensis. Next base: position 289,885 of record SNQJ01S0003289.1, on the reverse strand, counting down.
TTTGATATGAGTCCTGGAAGTTAAAGGAACATGAGAGAAACTACGTCACTCACGATTTATAATTGGCAATAGTAATACATGCCTTGAAAATATGGCCACACTACATAATGGGTAGAAAGTTTCTACTATTGATAGATAACAGTGGCGTGAAATACCTGTTTAACCAACCAGATCTTAATGCAAGGCAAGAAAGGTGGCTAGCCTTTTTGATTGAATTTGACTTTGAGGTAAGACATATCAAAGGTAAGGAAAATAAGGTAGCATATGCTTTAAGAAGAAGAGTCCACAGGATATTTGAGATAAACGTCAATAGGGAAGAAAGTGATCTGGAATAAAGAATAAGGACGACATGTATTAATGATGAAAATTACACAAAGTTAGTGGCATAATTACATGACACTACAACAATCTCACACGAGCGAGACCTGAGTATCAATAAAAATGGGTTACTATGTTTTAAAGACAAACTTTACATACCTGATTCAACAGAGTTAAATATAACAGTTCTTGATGAAGTGCATAAGAATTTGTATTTTGGTGAGCTAGGATACCAGAAAATGATAACAACACTCTGGAAAATTTTCTATTGGTCTTATATGAAGGGAGAAACAATAGAATACTTGGCTAGGTGCCAAGATTGTCAGCAGGTAAACACCAAACACCATCATCCAGCTGGCCAATTACAACCATTACCAGTACCAGAATGGAAATGGAGACCATATCGCTGGAATTTATTACAGGTTTGCCCAAAACTCAGAAACATAATGACTCTATCATGGTTGTAATCGATAAACTCAGTAATTCTGCACACTTTATTCTAGTAAGGTCTACTTTTAAAGCTATAAACATTGCTGAAATTTTTATGAAAGAAATTTTTATAGTGTATGGTATTCCTAAAATGGTAATTTTAGATAGAGACGTAAAATTCACGTCCTCTTTTTGGAAGGAATTGTTTGCAGGGATAAATACAAAACTGAATTTCAGTATGAGCTATCATCCACAAAAAGATGGAAAAACCGAACGAACAAACCGAAAATACAAATCAAATCATAAAATATATGCTTCCCATTTACGTAAGAACAAAACCGAGAAAATGGGAGGACTATATACACCTAGTAGAATTTGCATATAACAAATGGGTACCAAACTTCAGCTAAGCTAAGAACCTTCGAAGTACTATACGACAAAAAGTGTATGACTCAAATTAGTTGGAACAACCCACCTGATAGACTTATGGTTGGACCAGAGATGCTCCAAGAATTGGAGAATACGGTAAGAAAGGTACAACACAACTTAAAAGAGGAACATGATAGGAGGAAGAGTTATGCAGACCAGAAAAGAAGACACTTGGAGTTTCAAGTGGGGAATCATGTTTACTTAAAATTCAAAGCCCGAAAAAGTTCACTAAAACTTGAAAAATGTGCCAAGCTGGCACCCAAGTTTTGTGGGCCCTTCGTGATACTAGTTCGAATTGGACCCATGGCATACCAACTTTCACTTACAGCTAATCTAAAAATTCATAATGTATTTCATGTTTCTTTATTGAAAAAATATGTTCATGACCCTACTCATATGATTGATTGGAACTTGGTGTAGGTGGAACCAGAAGGCGAGTTCCAGGTGGAACCCCTGCGTATTCTGGACCAGAGAGAAATAGCACTTCAGAACAGAGTCGTTGATCAGATAAAGGTGCAATGGAAGCACTTTAGTCCTGAGGAGGCCACTTGGCAGTTGGAGGCAGATTTGTGTAAATCTCATCCAATGTTGTCCCAAGAAATGAATGAACACTAAGGACAACGTTTTATTAAAGGGGGAAAGGATGTGACATCCCCAAAGATAAAGTATTTTTTGAAATTTAAAATTTGCTGGAAAATTATTCTGCTTTTAGTAAATTTGAATTTGGATTTTTTTTTCCATATATGGAAATTCCAAATTTTGAATTTGATAAATTGTAATTAATTATTATGACTATTGGGTAGAGACATGATCTGACCCAACTAACTATTTGACTATGACACATGTATGTAAACAGAATATTGTTTTATTTATTACAGGAGGACAAATGGAACATACATGTTAAATTTAGCTGACCATGACTCCATGAGTGGGGAATATGTTGGAACTACCTATGGGCTGATTTTTACAAGTGGAAAATCAAGGATTTGGCCATTGGCAGCCATTGAAAATCAGGGATTTAGAAAGCTAGGAAAATTCCCAAGGGAGGGAAAAGAAAAGACCTAGGCAACAATATTTTATGGATAAATAGCATATGTGAGGAGGCAGGACACTACCTAGTATGCTAGGGGGGGAAAATGACTACTGGACACTTGCTGTTATGAACACTGAACTTTGAGTGTGAGGCAAGGAGAGGATTACAGATAGAAGAAACATTGTTGAAGAGGATATTTCAAGTTCGCCCTCATGGATTCATGGTCAGGCTAGGGGCTGAACCAGGAAAGTTATTTGGATATCCAGTTCTAAGGTTGGGAGGAATGTGGGTGTTCCCTTTGTCATCCCACTGACTTTTTCATATATGTAATCTCTTCTTTCTCTATTTTGAATTATCGTATATCTGATGTAGTGAACTGGTTAAATCTGAATCGAAATTATGTTCCATCTCTTTGAATTAATTCGGTACAGTAGTAATTCCCTCTTTTAATTCAGTATGAATACCATAACCTGGGCAAAATCTATTCAATGTATGAAGTATAAAAGGAAACTGATAGAATGTCTTACGAATTAATGTTCACTAACATTTTTACATTTGAGTTAATTCCGAATGAATATTAAAGTCTGCCTTTTAATTGTTATGATAATCAAAAGGAAATTACATAGTTGAATTTTGGTATAATCCCCTTTTTAAACTAGGTTATTATTACATAGACAGTTGTAGTGTAATTACGAGTATATCGAAACTCCAATGTACATAATTATCTACTTGTAAATGGACTTGAACCTAAGAAATTTGCATAGGGTATTTATACTTTGGTAATAACTTAAGCACCAAGTGATGATAATAATTAGGGTTTTATTTTAAGTACCTAGTAGCCCAAAACAAATAAAAA
>SNQJ01S0003289.1:260664-280791 GCA_010110895.2 Picea sitchensis | reverse complement strand
GAAGTTTCCTCATCTCATGGAGGAACTCAACGCAATGGGGAACATTGCTTCCTAAGGAGGGAGGATTGATTCAGGTGGATATCGGTGGCCACCCACCTTTTCCGACTGGCTTAAAACAGTTTTCTGGCAATTTTGGCAATTTACTATTTTTAGCAGGTTTTAACTTTCGGGGCCATTTTGAGGGCCTAAATGAAGGTTTTTTGAGATTGAGGTTCTCAATGATATCCAAAGGCATTAATGAGCCCCCAAAATGAATCTCCTCAATGATACATTTCCAATGAGCTATCACACGCCTAAAACGGAGATCGTATACAAAAGTTATGACCCTGGGAAGTTGATGAACTAACTTACCCAAACGGGGCCCACATGACTTTTGGTGCTTCATCTCCTACGGTTAGGTTTTTGGATGTTTATGACTTTTGGCATTCTCGTCTATTGTAAAAAGGCCTCTAGAGCCTCATTGTATTCATATTCTCACGGATGCGAGTAGCAGCCACATCTCTTCTCAGAGATAAGCTACCAGCACCTAGCTAGTTTATTTCCATTCTGTCTGTAAGCATATTTCAGTCATTTGTTATTAATGAAATGAAGTCTTATTTCCGCTGCATCTCTGCATTTATGTGTATTTCTGTATTTCATTATGTTCCTACATAAATCCAGATCATAGACCTTATTAAAGGGGTTAAGTTTGAAACATTCATGAGCCAAACTACAACGAATAATTATAACAAAACAGTAAACATAAGGGTCATTACTCTATGGTATTCAAGTGATAGGAACTAATCTCCAACCGTATAGTTAACAAGGTTTCAGTACAAATGTTATACACCGTAAGAACCCTATAATTTGTTTGAGGCACTATAGGAACAAAAGGATTTACACCTAAATAAAGTAATTAATTGTGTGGAAACCAACTGAGAGTCTGACAGACATACAAAAGAATGGCTCCATCCTTACAGTGAAATAAAATAATAATTTCGTATAGTATACTACCAAACAGGGAACCCTTCCACCCCTTAAGAAAAGCCGCTTAGTTTCTTGGTGACCATTCCCAAGGGCGACATGCCTCCCTGAGATTTATTAAAGGAAGAACGACAATGAAAGTAACCAAACATAGTAGTAACTACCCACGAAGAGAACTATGTGAGTGGAAAGACCCCTAATTACAAGATTCACGGGTGGGCAGGCTGAGCCATTTAGAGAAACTAGAGAGGGGACTAACAATCTTAAAACCTCTTCCAAGAACGGTCCTAGCTCATAGAGGAATAGTAACCAGGGCTGCTTAATAAAATATTATAACTAGAGTACAGAACAGAAGTTGTTCTCACGATAATGAACCTTTCAAAAAATTTCCTTTTATCCTTGATATTACAGTATCGTTCAAAGGAAAGACTTAGTAGAGGAGGTGGTGACCTGGTCTTCTCCACCAAGTAGCAGCCTCCACTTGGGAAATTCCTTACCTGCGAAGGAACATCATGAAGAGATATTTTGAGGGTTTCATAATGACTAAGGAAACATCCACAACCCTAATAGCGTCTCCTTTGATGACTAATTTTATTGTCGAGAGTACAGTAGTGTTTATGGCTGGGGTTTAACTAGCACAATCGAATTGGAGGGAAGGACAAGAGGAATCTTCGAGACACAGACAACAAGAACACATTAATGGTAGATACAAGATGCATTAATTTCTCTGACAGACACACCTACTCTCTCATCTCGAGAAATTGTAAAAGTTAATAAAAATTTACTCTGTGAGTTGACTAGTTAGGGTCAATTTATTTTTCCAAGTGTGCCCATCACTGTTAGCCTTTCGTTCAGATGAGACTCTGTTGACAGATCATGCAGTTGAATATGGTTCAGTTGAAGTCTTTCCGTTTTAAATTATGTTACCCAAACCCATTGAAGAACTCAACCATCCCACACCTTGCTAAGCATCTTTCGAAACACCTATGTCCAACTAAAAGATATGGACCCTACCTCGTGACTCTATAGAAGACATACAATTTTCAACCAAAACAAGTTACTTTGTCCTGCAGGTAGCATAGAGAATATCACACTAAGGATAGACTAGGAATATGGTTCGTAGGTCTAGACTATTTGTTTATGAATATACACATAAGCGAATAGAGGTAAGATTTGTCAAACTTCTAGAGTCGGGAAACCTATCCTTATAATGTTACCCATCCAAGTAATACGACTGGGGTAGAGTGGAAATCATGCAAAAACATGGGTACCTCGCACAGTTTATGATAGAACTCAAGACCATCCCCTTTAACAGTAATTACATACAAAATTAAGAGGATAATGATACATACAAAATTTATTTTTCATGGTAGATTCGATAAATTAGAGGTACATTACAACATGCTATTCATTTTTCTATCATTATGTATTCCAAAAAATTTCTACTAAGGCTTAGTTAGAATTTTGTCTTATATTGCATTTCAGTATCTATTGTATGTACAGTCCGAAGTTATAGTCACACACTGTATGGAATTGAACTTATATATATATATCTGAATGGTTTACATTTTCCTTTGGAAATCAAATCTCAAGTGAAAGGAAACTAGAATGTCAAAATGTTATACAGACATACTCGTATGTATATATATATATATATATATTACGCTATATGAGTCTTCAATGTTGTCTTACCTTACTTCGATATTTTGTGAATACTGTGACTCTATATTTCCTTTCAATAGGATACCAATGTATATTTTCTTTCTATTCTGTATGTATATAGAGTTTCTCCTTGTTTCGATTTAACATGTATATGAAATAAAAATCTCAATTAATTACTATGTTTTTATGTCTATACATTTACCTATAGGGATGTAAGAATACGCCTCTGTATACATGGCTACATTATTCAGTTTCATTTACATTGTGTACATATATAATTTTTAAGTTGTAAATACAATTTAGTTGAGAGGTTTTTCACCTATAGTTTTTCTCATTATAACATTAATCTAACTCATGGAACCATACTTCCAGAAGATTGACGAGGCAAATTCTTTCAATTAGTATCACACAGAGATTAGCATTCACTCATCAATAAGAGACAATAGAGACAATCCATTCAGAATTAGTTTAGACGCATTATGTCAGTTCTTAAGTTCAATGACATTAAATTCGATCTTTCATCCATAGTATTACTTTTATTCAGAATTAACACATGCATTCTATCAGATATTTAACTATATAACATTCATCCAGAGAAGAGATAAGATAACATATCTGAATCAGTTCGCTAAAAGACAAAGGGAACAACCATGTTTCTCCCAACCTTAGAACAGTGCATCAAAATCACTTATCATGTTCACCCCCTAGCCTGACCATGAATCCATGAGGGCTAACTCAGAACTCAACAAATTCCTTTCAGTTTCAACAATCTTCTCCTTGTCTCACACTCAACAAGTAGCATTCATAACAACAAGAAATCAATAATTTTTCCCCAACATACTTGGTAGCGTGTTGCCTCCTCACATATGATATATATCAAAAAGAAAAAGTGCCTAGGTCTATTTTCCTCTTGGGAATTTTCACAGCTTTCCAAATCCCTGATTTTTAGGGGCTTCCCATGGCCAAATTCTAGATTTTCCACTTGTAACAATTAGCCCTGAGGTAGTTCCAACATGTTCCCGACTCATGGAGTCATGGTTAGTTGATTTCAACATGGTTGCTCCATTTGTCCTCCAGCAATAATTATAAAATATTTTGTTTCATACAAGTTTCATAATCAAGTAGTTAGTTGGATTAAATCAGATCTTTGCCCAATAGTCATAATCATTAATTAAAACTAACCAAATTCGAAATTCGGAATTGCCATAAATGGAAAAAAAAATCAATTTTAAATTTCCCAAAAATGGAAATTAATTTCCTACGAAATTTCGAACTTAAAAATAATTTATTTTTGGGGATGTCACACTTTGCCATACTTGAGAGAAGGAGAAATCCTGCGCACACTTGAGAGTGCAGTAGATAGGAATTTCCCACAAGCCGACAAGATCATTCACAGTGGAGTGAAAGGTAGATGAAGCCATCGATGCTTGAAAGAATGTCAAATGGTACTAAGAAACTATCGAAAACCGACCGAGAACAAAAATAGGGGAAGGTGGCATGGGGGAGAGGGGGGACGACACGTGGTCATGGGGAAGCCACATGAGTGATGAATTATTACGAAGATGTTTAAGTAAGTCCATAGGCATACACTTATTGGAAATGGCTAGAATTACTGGTATTTTAATCACAAATGGGATTTTACTAGCCATGATTTCATATGCTCAAAATATTCTTGGTAGTCACAATAAATCAAAGGTTGTCATTTGAAGCATTAACTTCTTGGCATGAAAAAAAGATGTTTGTTTTCCACTAAATTGAGTGATTAAGGTGTTTTACTATGTTAAGTATTTTTACTTTGCTTTGATATTTAATTGAAGCTTTTTACTATGATTTGGTTTTTGGTTTTTCACTATGATGATTTGTGATTTGTTTTTTAATTGTGATATGGTTTTTACTCGGTATAGTCCGCCTTGGGTAAGTGGAGCCTTCTTTACCAATTCCCATTTCGCTTACCATATTCCAGTTGGACAGTAAATGGTGCAGCTTCATGTGAATCGTGGAAGAGGAAGGCGTTCATTTTTATGGATTGTGAACCGTGGAATTTCCCAATGCCATATTCTCTAGTTGTTTTCATTCCACAGTTTCCCTATCTTGATTCTGTGGTCGTTTCATTTTTCAAGGATTGCATGATTACTAAACGGAGAGCCATGTCTACAACTTCAGAATGCTGGTTCTCTAGATTATCGGAGGGTACAAGAACTACACCAAGCAGGATGAATCCAATGATTATTACTTGCCTACATAGATACTTTCAATGGTTGTTGTAGGAAGAGAGACAGAGGTGATCAATTCGAAACCTGTCGGCGAACATGATTTTGAAAGAAAGCAACAGATCAAAACATTCAAGATATATTTTATGTGCATACAAAAGGATGACCATTTTAGACCTTCAAACCTTCGATGAGAGTTGTAGTGCAGTTTATAAAGGACAAAAAGCCTCTGCACGAGAATTTTCAGTTTGCCTTGGTGAAGAGAATGAACCCTAATTCAATATTTGTAAACCTTCAAACCTTGGATGAGGGCAGTTGCTAAAGGAAAAAAGGAGGTTTCAGATTGGCCTTTTTAAGAGAATTTTAGTTTTCATCGACTAAGAGAAACAATCGATTATATGTCCCTTTACAACAATTTGGGTTTTGAGTTATCTTTTTTCACCTTTCTATAGTAAAATAAAATTATTTGATTTTGAAATATATAAATGGTTAATGTTTGATTATTAATTTATTATTAAATGTTTTTAGTTGTTGAAAATTTTCATTTAGGAGATATTAAGTACGGCCTAAGAATATTTAAAAAGGCATTCAGTCTGAAAATTGGACTCTTGTAATTTAACACTTAACTATTCGATCTAACCTACCTAGTTGATATGAATCTCTCATATGCTTGAATAATTCTTCAATAATTATGATATATTGTTGGTATCTATATTATTAGTTTGTGTCGTAGGCATAGAGGGACTAGAGGGACTATAGCTATTGATAATTCGTTGACCTTCTATTATTTTTCCCTTTGACCACAAATATTTCCATATTATCTATTGTTGGAACTAGGGAACTAAAAACATCGATTTTTTATTAATAAAAAGTACCATATATGTCATGATCTAATTGGACAACGGATTGAAGGTCTTATTGCTAGCTTCACTATTCCCAATGTTATATATCTTGGCATATCCAAAGTATTTGATCATATATGGTCTTTTTCAATCATATATTTTCTTATGCATTTCTCAAAGGTGGATTAATGCTAGCATTAGTTCGAATGTTTGTCTTAACATTTTCTGGTGGCATTGTCTTAGATCATATATGAGAATCTTTTTATTATTTGTATATCCAAGATTTATAGTGATCGATAATTCCAAAGTATTGAGATTTATTTTCTTATTTGCGTTACCATTATTATTCCATGTCAAATGTAATAACACTTTTTTGATGTGATTTAAAAGGCTTCATAGCTGAAATGTTTACATGGTGTGAGGTCCTCCAACACGACTGACAGCTTAAATGTTTACATACCGCGAGGCCCTTATACAGCCTGAAAACCTTAAATGTTTATCTAAATATGCTTCTCGTAGTACATTTTTCCTCAAAATTTTCCATACAATGTTGCAGTGATTTTGGACAATATTGTTGTCCACCTCCAGTTGAATAGGCATTGTATGTTTCATCCTTCTTCTATCCTTGCAATGCAACTTCGTCATTATTGAATCTACATACATTGTTTACTGGTTCGATGAGTGCTTCTTCCTCGTTGGTTTTTCGGTTTCTTCTTGTTGTTGTTGTTTGGTTTGCAATTCGACCTGCCCTTCTGCCTTTTATCGTTTCGGAGTAAGTTTCCATGCCATATATTCATTTCCTATTCCTTCTTTGGTGTTCAGTGTTTTCAGTTTGCAAGTAAGAATGCTTTCTTATTTCTACTAGAATGCTTATCATATGTTTCTGGTTCCTTTTGTGCTTCAACTATAGTTTCGTAATCGTTGGAGATACATTATGTTGTTTACTTGTTCGGTGCTTGTTTTTTGGTTCATCGGTTGTTGGTTGTGATTTTTTGGCTCAAGTTTACGATTTGAGGCCCTAGGTATGCAGTTGGGCCTATTCATACTTTTTCTCTAGTTTGGTCCTTGCTATTTTCTTTTGTTTTATTCAGCTTTGGAGGGTTGGTGTCCTGTGTGGGCAGTTGGAGCTGTTTTTTTTGTTTTTTTTATACTATTTTTATTTTTTGGCACTTTATGGTGTTCAGCCCTTGCACCCATGAGTGGACATGCAGTTGTGTTATTTTCCCTATATGGCGAGGTCGATATCTGTTCTAGTGTGATATTTTGTTGGTGCTTCAGTGTTGACATGATAGAAAACCGTTGCATGGAAAATAGTTTGAGAAGTACATGTGAAATTGCAATATCCATTCTTTTTTATTTTAAATAAAACATATGTAAGCTGCACTTATAAACCATATATGATGAAATGTGCCCATACGAAAATACATGTTCTTTATCCTCTACACAGAATGGTGTGCCCACGATACAATTTTTCTTGTACTTCATATATGATATGTACAACAAAGATACTGCAAAATTTATTTCCATGTTTGGAAGCATATCTCGGTAGTGTGCAACGGAAAACCAAAATCTTGTATCGTGCGCTTAGCAGTCTGTGTAGAGGATAAAGAACATGTAGTTGCATGGGTGGAGTCATATCTGGGTACTTTTCCATGGAAAACCAAAATTCGTTTAGCTACGACCATGCTTCTTAATATTTTGTGGCTTGTAATGTATTTTGGGCAAGGAAAAAAAAACATATTTACATCTATGGATGGAGAGGTGAAAAGGTTCATGTTTCTTCATATCTTTTATTCTATTCATTGAGTCTTGTTTAATGTATGTGAATATTACATTTTCCGTGGTGCATATTAGCTTCCATTCATGTTCATTGTATTTTGTGCATTCCCGCATTCAAACAAACCAAATAGTTGGAGAAAACGATGGAGTCTTGACTGCATCGGTTGAGAAGGAGATAGAAAGGTACGTGCTTGTACTATTTTTTTTTTTGTTCTTTCCTACATAATAACTTACCTTCATTACATGTCTTCTTGCATACTAACCTCCTTCATATCTATTGTATTTTTCTACATTCCTAAATTTAAACAAGCAAAATGGATGGAGAGGATGATGGGCTCTTTGGCGGTAATGTAGATGAGGAGTTGCAGAGGTGGATACATGTACTCTTATTTCATATTACAATGTTCAGTATTTCGTTTACTACATGTATATTTGTTGTGCTTTTTCTGTTGCTATGCACCCTTGTTTTTCCATTCTTTATTCAATATGGTTCTATTTTTTGGGGGTTTACCTGTATGTATATACTATGTACCTTTCTGTGTATTCTCATGTGAATTCTATTCTGTTTTCTGTTACATTGGAATAAATATAATTGTTTTTCTTTATTTTACATGTCTGTGTTCATACTAACTTGCCTTCATGTCCATTGTATATTCGATGTTGCTACCTTGGAAGAAACAGGTTGGTTGGACAGGAAGATGAATTGTTCTATGCAACATTAGAGGGCTCTTTGGTGCAATCTTTGAAAAGGTACACCAAATGTGGTGCCAAATTAAATATGCAAACTGGGTGGGGGAATATAATATTAGACTAGAAAATGATGACTTGGAGGCAATGAGATTTTCTGCCCTCCCCATTTTTTCTTTTTCCATTTTCTATTATCCCTTTTGTTTTCTAATTTCTCTGCTTAGTGATCTTTCCGAAAATGCCTTTGTGCATCGGTTGGCGGACTAATGTTTTAATATTTATGGTCACACTTCTGCCTTATTCCATACTTAACCACTTTGTCGATTGTGGGCTTCGGGGTGGCAGGTTCAAGATTGCTCCCCTAGATTTTGGGGGTCCGTGATATACAAATTGTGCTTCATTCCCTACCATCACGCTCTGTTTACTATTACACATTTTTCCTGTGAAAAAATCAGAGGTATAGAATTTGAGTCTCAGGTCCTCATGTTTCCTGAGTATATTCCTTGACACCCTATTTTTTATTCCACCTCCTTCCACCCTGCATGTGACATTAAGAACTATTATGGACAATATACAATGCATATTCATGTTTAGTTCTTCTGATGTTCATCTACACATGCTTGCATCATAAACATTTAGACTAGTGACATGGCCATGAGTAGTCAGTCATCCCAGACATCAGCAAGCTGACAAGGCCAAAGGTAATGATGCATACATCTTGTTCCTAGTATGTTTACCAAAAAAATATCGTTGGCTATTTATTCATCTATGTCATGGTGAATGTGCTAATTTCATATGCAATATATGGTTTGCAGTTCAACAGAAGTATCAACAAGTACAAGCAAGACATCGAACATAACACAGGTTCTACAGACTAAGAGGTGTGGTTGCAAAACTATGGCTCCATAGTTCCTCGAAGATAAGCATCTACTTATAGTTTTATGCAAGTGAAAAGAGAATAAAAAAAAATGCACATTACCATTCACTTTAGTTTTTCCCATTAAAAAATTGTCACCAGGTCTAGAGTTGTAACACCCAAAGTATTATCAATAGAGGGCTTGAACAATCACCAAACTGGGCAAGTGTTCATCGGGGAAATAATGGTTGTCTATAGCACCTACTTGGACAAGGAAAACAAAACTAGATCCATTATGCGTGCTGATATGACAGACAAGGAGGCCATGATGATAGTCACACTAACTATTCCTACACAACTTGTCCAGAGACATGTATAAAAGATATTGCCTGGTAATGGGATATCCATTAAAAATTTTAATATATTGCCCAAAATAGTATATGACCATGGTGATTGTGATCGTATTATTTCTCTGAACGAAACAAGTATTGTTGAAAAAATTATCGATGTTTGTTTAGAATATCATTTCGTCCCGGACGCGAATATCAACTAGCTTGCATAGAACAATGATATTTACCCAATCAGAACCATTGTTGTAGTTGTCACACTGACGAGAAAACTTGGCTCACAACAAATTCTCCATATAAAGGATGGATATTCGGACAATGACAAGGCAATGGTACCATTTTCCATATCCAATTTTATCATTTACTTTCGCATGTGCATGTATCTCGGGTAAGTTACAGAAATATTTCACTATTCCATATTGCAACTGCGATTGTTCGATACATATTCAAATTTGATTTCATCAATGGAACAACAATTACATAAAGGGGAGTTTCCACTTATTCTCTTCAAAAATATAACAAATAAAATGGATCTTAGAGAAAGGATCTTTCAGACAACCCAAGCAACATTTGTAACAGAGTTGCGAGTAGACATAGTATAGGATTTGAAGAAACTAGCTAGTTCTACAACTGTTGTGCGTATACATCTACATAATCATCCTCAGTTTGCTTATACAAATAGCCTTCACCAAATTTATGCGGCTTGTTTTATTTTGTTTTTATTTTTTTTGGGTGGGGGGGTGCAGTTGTGTATTATAATGTTCAATGTATTAATTTTTATGTTCACATTTCCAGGTTGAAGGTGTTTTGGTTGCAGTGAATGCGTACTCAACCCCCTTTGATCCTGTGTGTGAGAAATGAAACTCTACTGCTTTTGCTTCCACTTTGATAAGTGATGATATGATTGATTGTCTGCAGTGTGGTGAAAAATTTCCATATATATATGGCCATTGTCTCAATGCTACCATCTGAACCGTCGACAACACAATTGTGCATTGTACAATTAGGCAGCCTCTGTTACAAGATGTGATTCCTAGGTTCGCAGAATTCTTGTATGAAGCATACCTACAAGAAAAAGGAAATCCCTGTCTACATACTGTGCAAGTTTCGGATACAAAACAAATTTACATTATATGAGGATATTGCAATATTGCATATCGACTGAAGAAAAAAAAAAAGGAAACAAGAAAAAAAAACATACCAAGATTTGGCGGGAAACAAACATATCTCATGTTTCTTTGTAATATTTCTTCAATAGCCAGATGAATGTTCGTCGGACTCGTCTACTTGAGATTCCATGTGCATAATATTTTTCTGTCCAAACCCCCATATATCTCATTTCCCTGGTTATTTTCTCATGGTAACATATACCAGATGTAAGAGAACCAATGTCGCAACGTCTTTTATCTTTGTATCAAATTTTTTGATGCAAAGGTCGATGTGTGCTACTCTATGGAACCTTGCGGGATATCGCTTGCGGCCTATTTGGAGTTTATTTGGTTCTTGGTTGTATGCTTCATCTCTCAATTTGTATATCACAAAACTCCGAGTGTTGTTTGGAGGACACAGAACAATAGATTTTAAATTTTTTACCCAACTAGCTCGTAAGTCTACCCGTGAATTTGTCATGCATTGTATAAGTGTGTCACTTTGTATCTCGAGTGAATTATTATAGAATCAATTAACATCAAGAATATATTAAATTCTATTTTCTACTATCAATGAGCTTGGTAAAATTAATCTCCTGGAATAATTTGAAATAATTCAAATTGGTCATTGTTATGCTTGTGGTGATAGAATTTAAAAAATCTTTGTTTTGTTTCCTTCATTTTTTTTAAAATAAGAGATTTAACATCGTTTGATAATTCTATGTAATTAAATTGTACAATATCAATATTTAATATTAATAATTTCGTATTTGAAAATAATGTTTTTAGATAATGTTAGATAGTTGACACGAATGACCATCCCTAAATAATTGCACTCTTGAGACCGCCAGTCCTGGAGTCCGTTTGTCAATTTGTATATCGCAAAACTCCAAGTTCTATTTAGAGGACATAGAACAATAGAAGTGAAATGCTGAGCCAACCGACACACAAGTCCGCCTCTCAATTTGTATATCGTGGAACTCTGGGTGCTATTCGTAGGACACATAACACCAAAGGCCCAATTTTCAACCCTCCAACCCTCCAACCTGTGGTAAAAAAAATTGGCTAGGTATGGAATGAGGGACTCATAAATGCTCTATAAAATTTCATGTCCATAGTTTATAAAAGTACATATTTAGTATGTATTACTCGTTTCTCCCAAATTTTCTAGGTGCGAAAGTTGTCAAATACATGTGTTCATATTTCCACTTACTTTTCTATCACCAGCTCGACCGACCACTTCCCCATTTCATACTATACAAACATTTTGAATGGTGAGTTTTTGAATACGTGGGTTTTTCTTTCAAATAAGATATTTAAAATTCTTCAGTAATTTTATGTAATTAAATTGTACAATATCAATATTTAATATTAATAATTTAGTATTGAAAATAATGCTTTTTAGATAATGTTTTATAGTTGATAGGGATCACCATCCGTAAACAATCGTAATATTGAGCCCACCGGCCCTAGAGTCCATCTGTCAATTTGTATATCGTGGAACTTCGGGTGTTGTTTGGAGGACACAGAACAATAGATGTGCAATGTTGAGTCAGCCAATCCGCAAGTCCGCCTGTCAATTTGTATATCACAGAAATCTAGGTGATATTTTTAGGAAATGAAGCAATAGAGGCCCAATTTTGAGCCCGCCAACCTGAGAATCCACAATCCAAAAGGTGGCTAAGTATGGAATGCAGGATCCGTACAAATATGAATATTTAATACTAATAATTTAGTATTTGAAAATAATGTTTTTAGATAATGTTAGATAGTTGATCATGCTATCCATACGTAAACAATCGCAATATTGATCATGCCAGTCCTAGAGTTTGTCTGCCAATTTGTATATCGAAAAACTATGAGTGTTGTTTGGAGGACACAAAACAATAAAAGTGCAATGTTGAGCCAGCCAGACCGCAGGTCCATCTGTCAATTTGTATATTGTAGAACTATGTGTGGTATTTGTAGGACACAGAACAATAGAGGCTCAATTTTTAGCCTCGAAGCCTGAGAACCCGTGATCCAAAAAAGTGGCTAAGTATGGAATGAGGGATGCATACATTCTCTATAAAATATCATGTCCATACTTTATAAAATTATATATTTAGTATGTATTACTCATTTATTGGAAAATTTGTAGGTGCAGAAGTTGGGTGATACATGTATTTAGATTTCCACTAACTTTTATATCAGCATCCTGACCGAGCGGTTCCCCGTTTCATATTGTACAAACTTTTTGGATCGCAATTTTCCAAATATGCGGTTTTTTCTTTTAAATAAGATATTTAACATCCCTTAATAATTTTATGTAGTTAAATTGTACAATATCAATATGTAATATTAATACTTTAGTATTGAAAATAATGGTTTTAGAAAATGTTAGATAGTTGATAGGGATCACCATCTGTAAACAATCACAATCTTGAGCTAGCCAGACCTGGAGTGTGTTTGTCAATTTGTATATCGCGGAACTCCGAGTGTTGTTTGGAGGACTGATGCAGGAGCATCGCCAACATCAAGCGAGCCAGCGCGGAGACACCGGACAACTAGACAAGCCCAGTGCACATTTTGAATTTTCCCTTGAAGTTGATGAGCGGAACATAAATGAAACAATTAAATGAAGGCACACTTGTATAATGTAATGGACCTTGAGAAATTCTCTCTCGTCCTTAGTAGATAGGAGGCAATTATGATAGTTAATGCAAGTAGATAGGAATTAATGTGTAGATTGGACAGCTTGAGAGAGCAAGAGGGAAACGAGATATAAAGACCCTCATTGTGTATTGTAACATTATCATTTTTATGAGCAAGAGAGAAAGAGCATGCAGAGAGTTGTGCAAAAAAACACCCATGTATAGATATTTGAATTAATAGAAAGAGTTTGATTCAGATTCATGGCGTCGTGTTGTTCTCTGTGTATGTATGTTTATTGATATGCTCATGAATGTTTGCTTCCTATTATACATTTGTTGTTATGCTGTGTATGTGATTTCATGTCTTGAGTTTTGAATTCTGAGAGGAAGTAGGAATGAGTTTCAATTGTTTTTCTATCTGAGTGAGATTTCCTGCAAGGAGTGCAGTTGAATTTTCCGCAAGGAGTGCGTTGACAAAGGGTTCAGACAATTAGTTTTTGTTCTCATTCATGCAGAAGTGCAGTTAGGAACAGGAGCTGTGCAAGGAGTGCATAGGCTGAGGAAAGTCTCAGAGTTGTGAATCTAAGCAAAGCATTGAGAGACTGTTGCTGCAGGTGTGCACAGAGTCGAAGGGAATCGAACACTTGGAAGTGTTTGAAGGCTGCCGCAAGGAGTGCGAGCAAGAAGTTTTCTGAAGGACTGAGAAACTGTGGAAAAGCTTAGAAGGATTTTGAACCTTCGAAGGAGTCGAAGGAAGACAGAGGCAAAGTACCCAGAAGGTTTTAAGGAAGGCATAGTGACATCGACCGCAGAAAGACCAGTTCTTAAGGAAAGAACGGACGCTCGGAATTCTCTGAGGAGGATTCGCAAATTCCTGTGAGCCGTCAGATCTCATGAAAGAGTAAGAGGGTTACTGTGGGTATTCTGAAAGGTTTAATATCAGAAGGAGTAGGACCATAGATCTAAGCCACAAAGTCTGTTGGATTCGCAAGTGGATCCCTATTTCAGAATTTCATGGGTGGAAGTTTTGTAATCATTGCAACGGGAATCGAGATATCATGAAACGTGAAGTCCCGAAAGCTGAAAGGATGGTGTGGGGCCAGGAGAGTCAGCGAGGAGGACAGGTGGCGCACTATCGACACAGATTCAACCTCCATTGACCATTTCAAGATTTCATGGGTCGAAGTTCTGAACACATTGCATTAGGATTCGTGATGTCGCGAAGTTCAAAATCTCGACAGGGTTGAAGGTGTTGAAAATTCAACCCCGTGAGCGTATCGGCGTTTCGGTATATCAGGATTCTGGAGTCAAGGAGGTGAGTCGCTCGACATCGCGATCGCTGAAATCATGATAGGGAGAAGTCTGAAGGGTAAAGAGAAAAGGTCAGCATTGACTGTTCTCAGGCTTCAGAGATTTGGAGACAGGGCACTTGACCATTGGATTCGCAAAGGCGCGAAGCCTGATCTCCCAAGTACAAGGGGTATTTCACGAAGTTAATTATGGGTACAGATTTCCCAAAAGGGAAATAGAAGAGTTGTTAAGAGTTCATCAGGCCGAAAAGAGAGAAGATCCTAAGGACGTGGACCTTCTGACCTGCAGGTTGAGGAGGGTTGCATCAGGTGTGGTATTAGAGCACATAAAGTGTTCTTTGCTTTCTGTAGCATAGAAAAGGAGAATTCATCATGCTGCCAAGAAGAAGAGATTCACAAGAGGAGAGGGAAACGTCGAGAAGAAGGGGAAGACAGATGATTGATTCAGCTATGGAGAGATAAATGTGTGATCTACGAGCCAGACTCGAAGACATGGAAACAACACAAAGGCGTATAGTCAGTGTTGGGGATCTTAGCGATTCCGAAAGTGAAATTGAGGCAAGACATGAAGAGGAGGAAGTTGCAGAAGAGGATGCAGCAAACGAACATTTGATCAAATCTATTGCAAGAATGGGTGTAAGAGAAAAAATGGACATTCCAGTTTATGAGGGAAACTTGGATGCAGAGGATCTTCTAGACTGGATTAGAGCTCTAGACACATACTTTGACTATGAAGATGTTGAAGAGGACAATAAGGTCAAGCATGCTGTCACGATATTAAAAGGACATGCAACATTGTGGTGGGATGAACTACAAGCTGACAGATGCTGCAAGGGAAAACAAAAGATCAAAAGCTGGGACAGAATGATTGCGAAGATGAAGGAAAAAGTCATCCCTAGAGATTACCAGATCACTCTATTTCGAAGGATGCAGAACCTGAGACAGAAGCTGATGATAGTGAAATAATACACTGAAGAGTTCTACAGACTGAACATCAGGGTAGGTCATCAGGAGAGTGATGATGAGAAAATTTCCAGATACATGAATGACCTGAGATACGACATCCAGGATGAGATGAGCATGTTAACCATCCTAACAGTGGAAGATGCTTACCAATTGGCTTTGAAAGATGAAGAGAAGTTGAGCCAAAAACAAAGTCAAAGAGGCCAAGGCAGAAGTCATCCCAGAGGCAAATCAGTTGCCCAAGATAAAAACCAGAAGCCCAAGGAAGATTGGAAGAAACCTCAGACTCGAACTAAGAGAGGTGGAACCTCACACGAGGGCAATATGCTGAACATAGAGGGCAACATACCGAACAGAGAGGAGATTATGCTGATAATAGTACTTTTCCTCGTATCATAGGTAGAGGAAGAGGAAGAGGTGGAGTGATCACATGCTTCACATGTGGAAAGAATGGGCACAAGTCTTATGAGTGTCCTGATAAAAAGAAAGAAGGAGGAGAAGATCACATCGCCTAAGCATGGAGGCATGATGTTGAGGAAAAATATGTTGAAGGCGGAAGGTCACTGATGATGCGAAAAGCTCCTTTGACACCGGAGAAGGAGGTGGAGAGTTCATCCCAAAGGAACAGGACTTTTTGGACTGCTTGCAAAGCCATAGATAGGGTATGCAAGGTCATTGTAGATAGTGGGAGCACTGATAATATCGTTTCAACCAAGATGGAAAATAAGCTGGAGTTGGAGATGATTGATCATCCAAGCCCATACAAAGTTTCCTGGTTACAAAAAAGACATCAGGTAACTGTCACTAAATAGTGTTTAGTTGAATTCAATATAGGAGGATATAATGATAAGATCTTGTGTGATGTTATTCCTATGGACGTTTGTCATCTATTGCTGGGTAGACCATGGAAATATGACAGGAATGTGATTCATGACGATAGGATGAACACATACACCATAGAGAAGAATGGGATAACTCACATGTTGCTTCCAATCAAGGATAAGGAGGTTAAGCCTGAAGTAAGAAACACTGTACTTCTCATGAGTGGAAACGAACTTCTTACCGAGGTAAAGAAGAAAGAAGAACCGCAATTCATTCTGGTTAGGAAGCTAAAGATTGTTTTGACCAGCACAAGAGTAGATGATTTACGAGAAGAGATTCAGGAACTGCTGGAAGAGTTCACTGATATAGTAGTGGAAGAATTACCTCGTTTGTTGCCACCGATCAGAAGTGTGAGTCATCATATTGATCTCATACTAGGAGCCAGTTTACCGAACAAATCCACATACAAATTGATGCCACAAGAGAATGAAGAGGTCGGAAGACAAGTCCAAGATTTGTTGGACAAAGTGTTGGTCAAAGAAAGATTGAGTCCATATGTTGTTCCAACAGTGCTGAGTCCAAAGAAAGACAGAGGCTGGAGGATGTGTACTGAATCAAGGCCGATCAACAAGATCACCATCAGGTATAGATTTCCATTGCCGAGGATGGATGATCTGATGGACTTCTTGAGTGGAGAAAAATTCTTTTCAAAGATTGATTTGAAAAGCGGTTATCATCAAATCCGCATGAGAGAAGGTGATGAATGGAAGACTGCATTCAAAACTAATGAAGGGTTGTATGAATGGCTTGTTATGCCATTTGGATTAATAAATGCGTCGAGTACTTTCATGATATTGATGAACGAAGTCCTGAGGGATTTCATTGGAAAATTTGTCATCGTGTATTTGGATGACATACTGATTTTCAGCAAGACAGTGGCAGAGCATCTGAAGCATTTCGCTATAGTGATGAAGAGGCTACAGCAGGAGAAGTTGTTGATAAACATGAAAAAGTCCTCATTCATGAAGATAGAGCTCATTTATTTGGGATTTGTCATTTCTATAGACAAATTGAGGATGGATCCAGATAAGGTGGAAGTGATCAAGAATTGGCCATCACCGAAGAATATCTTTGAGGTGAGAAGTTTTCATGGATTAGCTAGTTTCTACTGAAAATTCATCAAGAATTTCAGTGTAATTAGTGCACC
This sequence comes from Picea sitchensis, assembly GCA_010110895.2. NCBI lineage: Eukaryota > Viridiplantae > Streptophyta > Pinopsida > Pinales > Pinaceae > Picea > Picea sitchensis. The sequence continues at coordinate 263,362 of SNQJ01S0003289.1, read as the reverse complement.
AATGATGGGAATGGTGAAGAAAAAACATAAATCTTTTTGCTCGACAGAAGAAGCCGAAAAGAGTTTCAAATTGTTGAAACAGAAGATCACAGAACAACCAATTTTGGTGTTGCCAGATTTCCAAAAGACATTCTAGGTGAAATGCAATGCAAGTGGGTTTGTAATAGGGGTGGTCTTGATTCAACAAGATAGGCTAGTGGAATATTTCAGCGAGAAGCTGAATGAAGCGAAAGTCGAGTACTCCACTTCCGATAAGGAATTCTATGCTATCATTCAGGCATTGAAGAAGTGGAGACACTATTTGATTCCGAAGGAATTTGTCTTATATAGTGATAACCATGCATTACAGTTTGTGACTCAACAGGAGAAGTTGAATAAGAGACATGTAAAATGGGTTGAGTATATGCAGAATTTCACATTTGTGATTAAACATATTTCTGGTACTGCTAACAAAGTTGTTGATGCTTTGAGCAGGAAGTGTTTGCTGTTGCAGGAGTTCAAAGTCAAAACATTGGGTTCTAATGATCTCAGGAACACGTACACAGATGATCCATATTTTAAGGAAGCGTATGAAGCCGCTTGTTATCACTGAAATTTTGTCCGCACATGGCGACAAGAACTCAGTATCGTCAAAACAGGAATGAAGCTATTCATGGCACTGAATCACATTCACAACATTGCAAAAGGGTCAAAAACTATACAAAGTAACCAAAAATTGAAGGGCGCTTTACAGAATCTGGGTGTGCCCGCACATGCACGGAACAACAACGTACAATTAGAGCATGAGCGCACGATGCACGGATGTTGGCGCAAAACCTCGCGCACCTGCTAAACGATGCATTTATTGAAATTGGTCGGCCTCCCAACCACTAATGGATCAGCTCCCAAGCTGATTTGACATCAAATCTGAGATGAATCCGCATGGTAGGCTGGTCAAAGACCTAATTGAGCCCTAAAGAGCCCCTCTTCACACTTCAAAGGGGTTACATAATCACCCAATGCTATGCTATAAAAATCCATGAAGAAACATCATTTTCTCAAGGAATTTCATGTAATGTTATGCTGCTTAGATTGTTTTAATGACTCACTCCTTGGCAATAACACATTAGCACCATTTCATTGAGCTATCCACCCCTCTCTTGAGTGGATATGCCTTGAGTTCTTTCACCATCATTCTCATTTTCTCATTGTAAGGAGAGAAATTTTGTGAGGGCCTTAAGAGACTTCCTTTGGAGGAAGAAGGAACCACAGTTCCCTTTCTTCATTGTGCTTTGGATTTCATCAATAGATCAACCTAAAAAACATTGGTGATATTGGTCCATTGTGTTTGTTATTTCTTTTTTATATGCTCATAGTTTTAGTTTGTTTTAATTTAATTCTTGTTTATTGTTTTTATTTTATTTCTCTAACCCTTTCCTTTATAGTTGTCATGCCTAGAAAGGCCCAACTAGGCATGTAAGCACCTTTTATTTGCTCACTTAGTGACGAATTGGGTGCAAATAGATTGGCGACCGTGCTGGGGAGAAGGTATCAATTCCTCCCTCATTTGGGCTTATTTTGCTTTCCTTTTCATTTCATTAACTTGCAGGTTCACAAACCGGCCTCTGCCGACCTGCTAACCAGTCAATTCAAGAGAGAATTGAGAGAAATACACCCGGATTTTTCTTCTCAACCATTTTTCATAGGCGTGCGGGTATTCCACCCCACAGACGCGCATCGTGCATGCATGCGCCTATTCAACCACTTCTCTCTGCGCGCATGCGCTTTCGGTCTCAATTCAGATAGCGCCCATGCGCTCTATGCGCCTGTGTATGAACCAGTGGGCGCGCATTTGATCTTAATTTCACATTGTAAGGTCTTGGATGCGGGGAAAACCATTTTCCTTCTTAAGAATGATGATATGCATGCTGTAAATACTGCACCACTTAGACCCCTCAACTTATAAAGGGGATAGTCAAGCAAACATAGGCTCTTAGGTGGATAAAAATCATTTTCCCTTATTTTCTTTTTGCCACATGGATGGCTTGTTGTGATTTATAATCTAAGTTGAACAATCATACTTAATCACATCTAATTCACATTTGGGACTAGAAATTGAAGTAACAATCTTGAGTATGCTCTTCTCTTGCGCCATCAAGCGATCTTGAGAACCAGAAAAGGATTGCGGAAACAGTTTCATCTCCCTTAACAAAATTTCAAAACTTTTAGGAGAGGACAAAGGCCCGTTTTGGGACCCCTCTTAGTTTCATTTTTCTAACATATCCTAAATTTGTAACGGGCCCATACATGCCCACATGTCACAAAAGTAGGATAGTGGTTGGAATTTTGCTTTGTTAGATCAAAAAACTAGGAGAGTTTAAAGGTTTGTAACGGGCCCACACATGCCCACATGTTCAATCTAGGATAGTTTCATGCTTTTTCTAGATTAACTCACACATAGGGAGTTAAAGGATAGTAACGGACCACATGTCCACATGCTAGTTTCCTAGGGCTTTTAAAATTCCGCAAGTTTGTACCAATGACATCTAGCTAATTAGGTAATCACACTCTTGTAAGGACCAAGCGATGTCCACATGTAGCAAGGTGACATCTAAATAACTAAAATTTGGTACACTTTCACTCACACACAAAAGTCACTTTTGCACTCACATAGCCTCTTCTCGAAACGTGGAGGTCTAAGTAGGTTTCCTCCAAAGGG
>SNQJ01S0003289.1:213426-255267 GCA_010110895.2 Picea sitchensis | reverse complement strand
AGACCTAATTGAGCCCTAAAGAGCCCCTCTTCACACTTCAAAGGGGTTACATAATCACCCAATGCTATGCTATAAAAAGCCATGAAGAAACATCATTTTCTCAAGGAATTTCATGTAATGTTATGCTTCTTAGATTGTTTTAATGACTCACTCCTTGGCAATAACACATTATCACCATTTCATTAAGCTATCCACCCCTCTCTTGAGTGGATATGCCTTGAGTTCTTTCACCATCATTCTCATTTTCTCATTGTAAGGAGAGCAAGTTTGTGAGGGCCTCAAGAGCCTTCCTTTGGAGGAATAAGGAACCACAGTTCCCTTTCTTCATTGTTCTTTGGATTTCATCAATAGATCAGCCTAAAAAACATTGGTGATATTGGTCCATTGTGTTTGTTATTTCTTTTTTATATGCTCATAGTTTTAGTTTGTTTTAATTTAATTCTTGTTTATTGTTTTTATTTTATTTCTCTAACCCTTTCCTCTACAGCTGTAATGCCTAGCAAGGCCCAACTGGGCATTTAAGCACCTTTTATTTGCTCACTTAGTGACGAATTGGGTGCAAACACCGCTGAGAATCCATTTCTCAGAGATAGGAGACAGTGGGCATAATACATGATCCAGGAAGGAGTGTTGTTTAAGGGCAATTGACTTTGTATTCCGAAATGGTCCATGACAGAGAATCTGCTGAAGGAGAAACATAGTGGAGGATTGGCCAAACACTTCGGTCATGACAAGACATTCACAAAGATGAATGAGTCATATTTTTGGCCAGGGATGCGAGCAGACGTTAAGAGATTCATGGATAGATGCAGAATTTGCCAGCACTTGAAGGGAAGGAGGTAAAATGCAGGGTTTTATCAACCATTTCCCATACCTGAGAAGCCATGGGATGAAATTAACATGGATTTCATATTGGGATTGCCAAGGACACAAAGAGGATTTGACTCAATATTTGTGGTGGTGGATAGATTTTCCAAAATGGCACATTTTATCCCATGTCAGAAAACCAACGACACAACTCATATTGTGAACCTATTTTTCAAAGAAGTCATTCGACTTCATGACTTACCAAAGAGCATAGTTTTGGATAGAGACACGAAGTTCATAGGGCACTTTTGGAGGACATTATGGAAGAAGATGGGAACTAACTTGTCGTTTAGTTCAGCCTATCATCCTCAGATGGATGGACAAACTGAAGCAGTAAACAAGAGTCTTGGAGACTTGCTGAGGAGCTTGGTGACAAAACACCACAGCGAGTGCGACAATATATTACCACAGGAAGAGTTTGCGTATAACGACTCCGTTAACAGAAGCAGAGGGTGGAGTCCATTTTAGATTGTTTATGGCATGCAGCCGAGAAGGATTTCTGAGTTGATGGATTCATAATTGAATGGGACTAGGAGCGCAAGCGCAGAAGATTTCGTAGAGGCAATGAAGGAACTTCACAACCAGGTGAAGGACCGATTGCAGAACTCAAGTCAAAAGTATAAGCGCAGAGCAGATCAACACAGAAGACAACTTCAGTTCAAAGTTGGTGACTTGATTCTGGCATATCTGAGAAAGGAAAAGTTCCTGAGAGGAACATATAACAAACTAAAGATGAAGAAAACTGGATCATGTAAGGTCTTGAAGAAATTTGGGACGAATGCTTACGAGATTGAATTACCCAATGGGATCGGAATTTCTCCGATATTCAATGTCTAAGATTTGTACCCCTATAGACCCGAGGAAGCACGAAAAAATAATGAACAGCCAGAGTTTCAGTGGCGAAAGAAGATGCCAGTTGCAGAAAAGCCACAGATTGAGCGCATACTGGACAAAAGAGTGACTATAAAGACTAGGTGAAAGCAATATTTTGAGTATTTGGTCAAGTGGAAAGGCCATCCAGCTGAAGATGCCATCTGGGAGAATGAATGAGAGATACAGAAGCATGGATAGACCATGCACGAGCTCATGGACAGGAGCCCATGAAGACTTTCAAGAGAGGGAGTATGATGTAGGAGCATCGCCAACATCAAGCGAGCCAGCGCAGAGACACTGGACAACTGGACAAGCCCAACGCACATTTTGAATTTTCCCTTGAAGTTGATGCATGGAAAATAAATGAAACAATTAAATGAAGGCACACTTGTATAATGTAATGGACCTTGAGCGATTTGCTCTTGTCCTTAGTCGATAGGAGTCAATTATGATAGTTAATGAAAGTAGATAGGAATTAATGTGTAGATTGGAAATCTTGAAAGCGTAAGAGGGAAACGGGATATAGACAACCTCATTGTGTATTGTAACATTATCATTTTTATGAGCAAGAGAGCAAGAGCATGCCGAGAGCTGTGCAAAAAACACCCATGTACAGATATTTGAATTAATAGAAAGAGTTTGATTCAGATTCATGGCGTCGTGTTGTTCTCTGTGTATGTATGTTGATTGATATGCTCATGAATGTTTGCTTCCTGTTATACATTTATTGTTATGTTGTGTATGAGATTTCATGTCTTGAGTTTTGAAGGCTGAGAGGAAGTAGGAATGAGTTTCAATTGTTTTTTTGTCTGAGTGAGATTTCCTGCAAGGAGTGCAGTTGAATTGTCCGGAAAGAGTGCGTTGACAAAGGGTTCAGACAGTTAGCTTTTGTTCTCATTCATGTAGAAGTGCAGTTAGGCACAGGAGCTGTGCAAGGAGTGCCCAGGCTGAGGAAAGTCTCATATTTGTGAATCTGAGCAAAGCATTGAGAGACTGTTGCTGCAGGTGTGCGCAGAGTCAAAGGGAATCCAACACTTGGAAGTGTTTGAAGGCTGCCGCAAGGAGTGCGAGCAAGAAGTTTTCTGAAGGACTGAGAAGTCGTGGAAAAGCTGAGAAGGATTTTGAACCTTCGAAGGAGTCGGAGGAAGACAGAGGCAAAGTACCCGGAAGGTTTGAAGGAAGGCGTAGTGACGTCGACTGCAGAAACACCAGTTCTTAAGGAAAGAACCGATGCTCGAAATTCTCTGAGGAGGATTCGCGAATTCCCGTGAGCCATCAGATATCATGAAAGAGAAAGAGGGTTATCGTGGGTATTCTGAAAGGTTTAAGATTGAGAGGAGTAGGACCATAGATCCAAGCCACGAAGTCCGTTGGATTCACAAGTGGATCCCTATTTCGAAATTTCATGGGTGGAAGTCCTGTAATCTTTGCAAAGGGAATTTCGTGGGTGGAAGTCCCGTAATATCACGAAACGCGAAGTCCCAAAAGATGAAAGGACGGTGTGGGGCTAGGAGAGTTAGCGAGGAGGAAAGGTGGTGCACTATCGACATAGAGTCAACCTCCGTAGATCATTTCGGGATTTCGTGGGTCGAAGTTTGGAACACATTGCATTAGGATTCGTGATGCTGCGAAGTCCAAAATCCCGACGGGGTGGAAGGCGTTGAAAAGTCATCCCTATGAGCGTATCGACGTTTCAGTATATCAGGATTCGGGATTCGAGGAGGTGAGTTTCTCGACATCGCGATCATCGAAATCGTGATAGGGAGAAGTCTGAAGGGGAAAGAGAAAGGTTAGCGTTGACTATTCTCGGGCTTCAGAGATTTGGAGACAGGGAATTTGACCATTGGATTCGCGAAGGCACAAAGCCCGATCTCCCAAGTACAAGGGGGATTTCACGAAGTTAATTATGGGTGCATATTTCCCAAAAGGGAAATAGAAGAGTTGTTAAGAGTTCTTCTGGCCGAAAAGAGAGAAGATCCTGAGGACATGGACCTTCTGACCTGCAGGTTGAGGAGGGATGTGTCAAGGACACAAAACAATAGAAGTTCAATGTTGAGCTAGCCAACCCGCGGGTCCATTGTTCAATTTGTATATGGTGGAATTATGGGTGCTATTTGTAGGACACAGATCAATAGAGGCCCAATTTTGAGCCCGCCAACCCAAGAACCCGCAATCCAAAAGGTGTCTAAGTACGGAATGTGATATCTATACATTCTCTATAAATTCTCATGTCCATACTTTATAAAAGTACATATTTAGTATGTATTACTCATTTTTTGGAAAGTTTCTAGGTGCGGAAGTTGGTGGATTCATGTCCTCAGATTTCAATTTATTTCATATCACCAGCCCAAACGACTGCTTCCTCATTTCATATTGTACGAACTTTTTTGTCTAATTAAATTTTACAATATCAATATTTAATATTAATAATCTAGTATTGAAAATAATTCTTTTAGATAATGTTAGATTGTTGATAGGGATCACCATCCGTAAACAATCGCAATCTTGAGCCCGCCATCCCTGGAATCTGTTTGTCATTTTGTATATCGTGGAACTCTCAGTGTTGTTTGGAGGACATGAAACAATGGAAGTGAAATGCTAAGCCATCTAGCCCGCAAGTTCGCTTGTCAATTTGTATATCATGGAATTATAGGAGCTATCTGAAGGGCATAGAACAATAGAGGCCGAATTTTGAGCCTGCCAGCCTGAGAACCCACGATCCAAAAAGTTCCTAATTATGGAATGTGGAATCCGTACATGTACATTCTCTATAAAATCTCATTTCCATACTTTATACTACAAATTTAGTATGTATTACTCATTTTTCAGAAAATTTCTAGTTGCACAAGTTGGCGCATACACGTTTTCATATTTCCACATACTTTTATATCACCAGCCTGACCAACCGCTTCCCCGTTTCATATTTTACAAACTTTTTGGTTCGTGGTTTTCTGAATAGGCGAGTTACAGGATAGGCGGGTTCAATATTGTGTTTCCATTGTTCTGCCTACTGCAAACAACAACCGAACTTTCGCGATCTACAAATTAGCAAAAGAATTGAAATAAAAGAATATATTCTATGTGAAGTCTAATGGAAATATCATATGAACAAGAGGACACTAAAATTCAAATTCATCGCTGTTATACTTGCGATGAAGATAACAATACAAAAACTTTACTTAAACATCCAAAAAATTGATTTTCTTGTAACTTTTCGACGCTTCTCTTGTACAAACAGATTTTGGAAACTATAAACATCACTCGCTGTATATATTCCTTGATTGAAGAACCTGGTTTAGTTCACTCCATAGTTACTGTTAGTACCATGAATGGTACTTTTGTACATCAATTCTCGCTTCCGAAAATTGCCATCTGCTTTCTCTTTTTCCCTCTGCTTTCCGTTTCTTTACTTACTCGTTTTTTGTAAAATGTCTAGGTGTGGGATTTGGTGGATTTATGTCTTCAAATTTCCATTTTTACATTTATATCGCCAACTCGACCATCCTCTTCCCCTTTTCATATTGATTTTTTTTTTTGAATTGCAGGTTCCCGCATAGGCGGGTTCAACATTGCATTTCCATTGTTCCACCACCTCCAAATAACACCCAAACTTCTGTGATTTACAAATTAGCAAACAAATTCCCCTTCATCTTGTATGCTTTTTCTTTCTGTTTACTTGGTCCTTTTCCAAATGTCTCATGATTTTATTTACACTTCTTGGTCGCTCTTCATCATCACTGCTACTTTTGTACTTATTTCTAGATATGCAATTATTAAGCTTTAATTCTAGTAGTTCATCCTGTAGGAACCGTTAAGATTGTCATTAATGTCCAGAAGGCTGGAGAAGATTTGTCATTACTATGAGTTAAACCAATATTTGAGAAGAAGAGTGTTATCCTTTCCAAGTATTCATTTCAAACATGATGCAATCTCTTTTGTGCGCCGACCGGTTGGCGCCTTTAAGAAATATCTAATTCTTAATCGCTCTTCGCATCACCGTCACCTTCACACTTTTTTCTAAATACAAAATTAGTAATATTTGATGGTAACAACTCATTACACACGAACCCTGGATATTTTCATTGATCAACTAAAGGATCATGGAGACATTCCATTTATATGCATTAAACTAGGATTTGCGGAGGGTTATATTATCCCTCCCTAGTTTTCATTTCAAACATCATCTGGGGCAAATGAAAATTCTCGTTAACTTGTGGCAGTAGTTCTATCTAGATACAACAAACACATTCAGACATGATGGCCAAAGATTCCATTATTCTAGGGCATATTGTTACTAATCTCCCTCTTCACGGGCTAAAAAAATGAAATGTTCCCTTGCTACACTGAGAGATATATTTCAAGCCAAATAATTCCAAGGAAACCCTCCCTATTCAGAGAACCTACCCAATTGCATTGATGGCTGGTATAGAGGTTGATGCCATGGATTCTGCGCTGAAAGAATATGATCTGATGGGAAATGATACGACAATGAATGATGGCAATGCAGAGGTTGTTCCCACTTCTGCGCCCAAATTAAAATCAACCATAACGGGAAAAACTTCTTGGGTCAGTGATGGCGGTCTTGACAACACCAAAAGAAGGAGTCTGAGAAAATAAACCGATGTTGAATGCAATAGCCTCTTTTTAGATCAAAATTAGGAATTCCATAGGTCCAAATTAGTTCATTATGGGCGGAAGACTTTCACTATAAGGAAATGATATGTTGATACTCCTAGAGATATATTTCAAGAAAACAATATATTCAATTGTGGGACTAATAGTCCGTTCTCTGGATATACAATTACATCCTCGGGGATGAGGGCCATAACTCCCACTGTTACAACGCATATTTCTACTAGTCATCTCCTTCCACCTATAATGGACTACTTTGGGCCTCTGAAATTGCACGTACGACCTGTGTCCCTGAAGTTTTTCCGACTGTGGAGAATCGATTTCTTGGTGTGCCCTAACTTTCAATTAAGGGATATTCCATTTTCAGTGTAAATTTTTTGGTCTTATTCCTCGCGAGAATATTTTTAGAACTAACAATTTTACCATAGGATGATCCATCAAAAAGAAAACTGCAAGGATTTCCTAAAAAAAAGGCAACATAATCAATTTTGTATGCATGTTGAAGAGAATCTTGATGGCTCCTGCATGCTGCGGATTCTGTGCCTGTGTTTGTGGAAGATGCATTCAATGTTTTGGCCCTATTAAATGGGCCCAACTTCTAATTATATATGTACAATACTCTATGTTCTTTTTTTTTTAATGGATTTCCTATTAAAAAAAAATTCCTTGCAGACTTCATTTTTGTTTCATTTCTAGATTTAACCCCTCTTCTCATTGGCATGGTTTGGTAGTCTGATAGTTCTTCGATATTGTATTTTCTAAGGTAATTTGTTCTAATATGGAGCATATAACATTTATATGACAATGTACTATGTTGTTACACCAGGGTTTTATGTAAACAAAAAATGGATTGCACATAGTTTCAAACCAATTTTCAATTCTATTCGCAATGCAGATAGAACATAGCAATACCAAATCACAATGTTGTAGAAAAATCGTCATTATTGTTTCTAGACATGCAATTATAAATATTTAATGCTAACAACCCATAATGAAAGAAGTTTAATACTTAAGTTAATATGTTTCATTCATGGAAGAATGTATCAAGAACACACTTACACCGACAAGTTGCAATAAACTCTAATCTTCAGCAAAGCATTTGCTGACAATTAGTAGAAAATGATGGATTTGTAACAATGGGGCTTGTTTGAAACCAATTCGTGCTTACAAAAATTTTCCTCTGCCTTTCTATTTCCCCACTCTTTTATCCCCTGTAGTTTCTCTTTTTGGTTACTTAATCAGTTTTTTTCGAGAATGCATTGTTGCGCGGTTGGTGGATTCACGCGTTTGGACCGAGCGCTCCCCCTTTGTTTAAATTGGCCTTCTATTCTTCCATGTCATACAAGTAGCACCCATAGTTACTTGATATACAAATTGATAGGAGGACTTGTGCACTAGGTGGCTCAACATTGGACTTTTATTGTTTTGTGACCTCCAAACAACATTCAGAGTTCCGTGATATACAAATTTACAGACAGACTCCAAGTCTGGCGAGATAAATATTGTGATTGTTTATGGATGGAAAAGTCCTAAAATGAACCACATACTACATTTGCATCACATAGGTTATATTAAAGGGAAAGGAATTTCCACTATAGTTTTGTGTCCTACAAACAACACCCAGAATTTCGCACTATACAAAGTGACAGGAAGACTTGCGAGCTGACTGGCTAAAAAAATGCATTTCTATTGTTCTATTTCCTGCAAAAAACACTAGCAGTTCTGCGATATACAAATTGACAGATGAAGCACACAACCAAGAACCAATTAAACTCACAGATTGTATTCCCTAGTTGATGTTTTCTATGCCTGCCGCCTTCACACTTCTTTCCAACTATATATCTTGGCAGGAAATGGGATATATGTTACAGATGTGAATATATTATCCCTTATTTTTTGTCTTCTATTCTTCGCTAAATATACATTTCTCTTTTCCCTGAACTTTATCTTTCTTGTCACTTATTCAATTTTTTGAAAATGTCTAGCTGTGTGAGTAGGTGGACTTGCAGGCCCACGTTTGCACTCCTGCTCTTGTCTCACGACACCGACTGACTGCATCCCCATTTCATACCAATTCAATTCTCCAACCGTAGATTCCCAGTAGGTGGGATTTAGATTGGACTTTTATTATTCAATGACCTACGAACAGTACTGTGACTTCCACGATATACAAATTTACAACCAGACTCGGATCATACCGTCTTTCATATTATAGTTTACCTATCATTCCCTCTTCTCTGGTAGATATTTTTCACTGAAAACTTCTGAGACATACAATTTAACCATCGGGTCATCACATATTCTGTGGAGCTATTGTCACCCCATTTTTCTACTTTCCATACTTCACCATTTCTTCGAATTAAGTAACCAGAAATAGAAACTAAAGGGGATAAACGAGTGGGAAAATAGAAAGGTGAAGGGAAATTTTCGTAAGCATGAATTTGTTTCAAACAAGCCCTGTTGTTTCAAATCCATCATTTTCTACTAATTGTCAACAAATGCTTTGTTGAAGATTAGACTTTATTGTAGCTTGTGGGTGTAAGTGTGTTCTTGATACATTATTCCACAACTGTAACATATTAACTTAAGTATTAAACTTCTTGCATTATGGGTTGTTAGCATTGAAAATTTATAATTGCATGTCTAGAAACAAGAATGATGATTTTCCTACAAGATTGTGATTTGGTATTTCTATGTTCTATTAGCATTGCGAATAGAATTGAAAGTTGGTTTGAAATTGTGTGCAATCCATTTTTTGTTTGCAAAAAATCTTGGTGGAATGAAACAATACATTGTCATATAAATGTTATATGCTCCGTCTTAGAACAAATTACCTAAGAAAATACAATATCGAAGAACTACCAGACTACCAAATCATGCCAATGAGAAGAGGCATTAAATCCATAAAAGAAACAACAATGAAGTCTGCTGGGGGATTTTTTTTAATAGCAAATCCATTTAAAAAAAAAAAAGAACACTGAGTATTGTACATCTATAAGTAGAAATTGGGCCCACTTCTTAGGGACAAAACATTGAACGCATATTCCACAAACATAGGCATGAGATATGCAGTATGAAGGCACCATCGAGATTCTCTTCAACATGCATACAAAACTGATTACCATGCCTTTTTTTATAGGAAATCCTTGGAGTTTTCTCCTCGATGGATAATCCTGTGGTAAAATTGATAGTTCTCAGAAGCTTCCCATGAGGAATAAGACCAAAAAATTTGCAAGTCAAATGGAATACCCCTTAACTGAAATTTAGGACACACAAAGAAACCAACTCTCCACAGTCGGAAAAACTTCAGGGACACATGCTTCACGTGCAATTTTAGAGGCCCAAATTAGTCTATTCTGGGTGGAAGGAGATGACTAGTAGAAATATGCATTGCACCAATGGGATTTATGTTCCTCATCTCTGAAGATGTAAATTTTATATCCAGAGAGAAAGATAGTAGTCCTGCAATTGAATATTTTTTTGGCTTGAAATATATCTATGGGAGTATCAACATATAATTTCCTTACAGTGAAAGGCTTATGCCCAGAATGGACTAGTTTGGATGTATGGAACTCCTACTTTCGAGCTACAAAGAGGCTATTGTGCTCAACGTCAGTTTATTTTATCAAACTCCTTCTTTTGGTGTTGTCAAGACCGCCATCACTGACCCAGGAAGTTTCGCCTGTTATGGTTGATTTCAATTTGGGCGCATAAGTGGGACCAACCTCTACATTGCCATCATCCATTGCCATATCGTCGCCCATTAGATCATCTTCTTCAGGCTCAGAATCCATGGCATCAACCTTTGTGCCATCCATCAATGAAGATGGGACGGTTCTCTGAGTAGGTAGGGTTGGATTGGAATTCTTTTTCTTGAAATATATCTCTCAGTGTAGCAAGGGAACATTTCCTTTTTTGATCCTAGGCGAAGGGAGATGAGTAGCAACAATATGCCATGGAATACTAGAATCTCTGGCCATAATGTTCAAATTTGTTTGTTGTATCTGGATAGAACTATTGCAACAAGTTTACAAGAATTTCCATTTTCTCCAGACGATGTTTGAAATAAAAATTGGGGAGGGATTATATAACACTCCACAAATCCTGGTTTAATGCATAACAATGGAAGATATCCTCAAGCCTTTCACTAATCAATGACAATATACAAGTTTCATGCATAATCATTTGTTACCATCAAATCTCACTAATTGCATATTTAGAAAAAAGTGCGAAGATGGTGGTGACGACGAAGAACGATTTAGAATTAGAGATTTTTTAAAGGCACCAACCAACCCGTGCATGAAAGAGATTGCATCATGTTTGAAATGAATACTTGGAAAGGATAACACTCTTCTCCGCAAATATTGGTTTAATTTGTAGCAATGACAAATCTTCTCCAACCTTCTAGACATTAATGACAATCTTAACGGTTCCTACAGGATGAACTACTAGCATTAAAGCTTAATAATTGCACATCTATAAATAAGTATGAAAGTAAGGGTGATGACGAAGAGAGACCAAGCATTGCAAACAAAAGAATCAGACATCTAAAAAAGGACCAAGTAAATAGAAATCAAAAGCATACGAGATGAAGGGGAATTTGTTTGCTAATTTGTAAATCATGGAAGCTCAGGTGCTATTTGCAGGTGACAGAACAATAGAAACACAATGTTGAACCCGCCTATGCAGGAACTCGCGATTTAAAAAGTTTGTTCAATATGAAAATGGGAAGCGACTAGTTGGGTTGGAGATATAAAAGTAACAATGGAAATATGAAGACGTGAATCCGGAAAATCCCCCACCTAGACATTTTACGAAAAACAAGTAAGTAAAGAAAGGTAAAGCAGAGGGCAATAGAGAAAGCAGATGGCAATTTTCAGAAGAGGGAATTGTTGTATGAAAGCACCATTGATGGTATTAATAGTAACTTTGGAGTGCATTAAACCAAGTTCTTCAATCAAGGAATAGATAAAGTGAGCGATGTTTATAGTTTCCAGAATCTGTTTCTATAAGAGAAGCATCGAAAAGTTACAAGAAAATCAAATTTTTGGATGTTTAAGAAAAGTTTTTGTACTATTAGATTCATTGCAAGTACAACAACGACGAATTTAAATTTTAATGTCCTCTTTTTCATATGATATTTCCATTAGACTTTGCATAGAATACAATCTTTTGCTTCAATTTGTTTTCTAATTTGTCTATCGCAGAAGTCTGGGTGTTGTTTGCAGGTGGCGGAACAATGGAAATACAATATTGAACCTGCCTATCCTGTAACTTGCCTATTTGGAAAATTGTGAACCAAAAAGTTTGTAAAATATGAAATGGGGAAATGGTCGGTCGGGTTGGTCATATAAAAGTAAGTGGAAATCTGAACACGTGTATACGCTAACTTCCGCAACTAGAAATTTTCCAAAAAATGAGTAATACATACTAAATATGTACTATAAAGTATGGACATGAGATTTTATAGAGCATGTACATGTATGGGTCCCACATTCCATAGTTAGGAACTTTTTGGATTGTGGGTTCTTGGGCTGGTGGGCTCAAAATTGGGCCTCTATTGTTCTGTTCCCTTCAGATAGCACCCATAATTCCATGATATATAGATTGACAAGCGGACTTGCGGGATGGTTGGCTCAACATTTCACTTCTATTGTTCTATGTCCTCCAAACAACACTCGAATTTCCGTGATATACAAATTGACAGATGAAATCTAGGGTTGGAGGGCTCAAGAATGCGATTGCTTATGGATGGTGATCTCTATCAACAATCTAACATTATCTAAAAGCATTGTTTTCAATACTAGATTATTAATATTAAACATTGATATTGTACAATTTATTTTGACAAAAAAATTTGTACAATATGAAATGGGGAAGCAGTCGGTCGGGCTAGTGATATGAAAAAAATTGAAATTTGAAGACATGAATCCACCAACTTCTGCACCTAGAAACTTTCTGAAAAACGAGTAATACATACTAAATATGTAGTTTTATAAAGTATGGACATGAGAATTTATAGAGAATGTATGGATCCCTCATTCCATACTTAGCCACCGTTTGAATCGTAGGTTCTCGGGTTGGCAAGCTCAAAATTGGGCCTCTATTGCTCTGTGTCCTACAAATAGCACCCATATTTCTACCATATACAAATTGAACAGTGGACTTGCGGGTTGGCTGGCTCAACATTGCACTTCTATTGTTTCGTGTCCTCCAAACAACACTTGGATTTTCGCGTTATACAAATTGACAAATGGACTCCAGGTCTGACAGGCTCAAGATTGCGATTTTTTATGGATGGTGATCGCTATCAACTACCTAACATTATCTAAAAACATTATTTTCAATACTAAAGTATTAATATTACATATTGATATTGTAGAATTTAACTACATAAAATTATTAAAGGATGTTAAATATCTTATTTAAAAGAAAAACCCGTGTATTCAGAAACTCACGATCCAAAAGTTTGTACAATATGAAATGGGGAAGCACTCAGTCGGGTTGGTGATATAAAAGTAAGTGGAAATCTGAATACGTGTATCCACTAACTTCCGCAGCTACAAATTTTCCAATAAACGAGTATTGCATACTAAATATGTACTTTTATAAAGTATGGACATGATATTTTATAGAGCATGTATGTATCCCATTCGTTACATAGCCAATTTTTTGGATCGCGGGTTCTCGGGATGGTAGGCTGAAAATTGAGCCACTATTGTTCCGTTTCCTACAAATATCACCCAGATTTTCATGATATACAAATTGACAGGCGGACCTACGGTCTGGCTGGCTCAACATTACACTTCTATTATTCTGTGTCCTCCAAACATCACTCAGAGTTTCGCGATACAGAAATTGACAGATGGACTCCAGGACTAGTGAGCTCAAGATTGCAATTGTTTACGGATGGACAACCCAATCAACTATCTAACATTATCTAAAAACATTATTTTCAAATAGTAAATTATTAATATTAAATATTGATATTTGTACGGATCCCTCATTCCATACTTAGCCACCTTCTGGATCATGGGTTCTTGGGATGGCAGGCTCAAAATTGGGCCTTTATTGCTCTATGTAATACAAATAACACCCAGAGTTCTATGATATACAAATTGATAGGCAGACTTGCGTATTGGTTGTCTCAACATTTCACATCTATTGATTTGTTTCCTCCAAACAGCACTCGGAGTTCCACAATATACAAATTGACAGACGGACATCAGGGATGGAAGGCTCAATATTGTGATTGTTTACAAATGGTGATCCCTATCAACTATAAAACATTATCTAAAAACCATTATTTTCAATACTAAATTATTAATATTAAATATTGATATTGTACAATTTAATTACATAAAATTAATGATGGATTTTAAATATCTTACTTGAAAGAAAAAGCCTCATATTCAGAAACTCACCATTCAAAAAGTTTGTACAATATGAAATGGGTAAGCAGTTGGTGGGGCTGGTGATACAAAATTAAGTGGAAATCTAAACATGTGTATCTTCCAACTTCCGCATCTAGAAATTTTTCGAGAAACAAGTAATACACACTAAATATGTACTTTTATAAACTATGGACATGAGATTTTATAGAGCATGTATGGATCCCTCATTCCATACCTAGCCACTTTTTTGGAGTGCGGGTTCTCAGGCTGGCGGGTTTTCCCTGCCTCTAGTGTAGAGTATTGTATTTTATAATAATGGATACTATCTTTTCTTAATTGTAAAAAGGTAGTGAATATCTTCTCTTGTGTTTAATCATGTGGAACTTAATCAATAATAAGTAGTTCAGTTATTTTTTTGAGTTGGGTAATAGTTTAGTACTTATTGGCTTGATTTTTACCACTATAATTTAGGCATTCCAACGCCACCCCTCACATTACACATGTAACACAATATCTTAATGTGCAAAAAAATATATTAATAATACACTCCATCGTCAACTTCTACACCAGATAATGGGATAGTCCCTAAAATATTCTCCCTGGTGTAGAAATTCACTTTCTACTCTCTTATCTGCAATAGTTTTAACAATTCTCTAATCTTGTCTTGGACAGAGAAATCGAAATTCACTTTCTATTCTCTTATCTATATTAGTTTTAACAATTATCTAATCTGGTTTTGGACAGAGAAAATAGTCTTAACAATGGTTACAAAAATTCTATTCTCATTATAGTTCTAAGTGCAACTACATTGCAATGCACATAAGCAACCATTAAGTGACAATGCAATAATAATTCACAGCTTTTCAATTATTCTATTCTATCCAAACCCTTTGCAGTTGATACCAAATTGACCTAGATCTCTAGAGGCTGGGACACCATTATGGTTTTGTGTTTTTTTTTAATTTCTGATTATAATGGTTGGTTTATTGTTCTCAATGGTTTCATCAAAATTGGTTTCCCCATTTCATATTGTACAAACTTTTTGAATGGCGATTTTCCGAATATGGGGATTTTTCTTTCAAATAAGATATTTAAAATCCTTCAGTCATTTATGTAATTAAATTGTACAATATCAATATTTAATATGAATAATTTAGTATCGAAAATATTTTTTTTTAGAAAATGTTTTATAGTTGATAGGGATCACCATCCGTAAATAGTTGCAATCTTGAGCTCGCTAGCCCTAGAGTCTGTCTGTCAATTTTTATATCGTGAAACTCCGAGTGTTGTTTAGAGGACATGAAATAATAGATGTGCAATGTTGAGCTTGCCAATCCACAAGTCCGCCTGTCAATTTGTATATCGTGTAACTTTGGGTGCTATTTGGAGGAAACAGAGAATTAGAGGCCCAATTTTGAGCCCGCCAGCCCGATAACCCATGATCCAAAAGGTGGCTATGTATGGAATGCAAGATCCGTACAAATATCAATATTTAATATTAATAATTTAGTATTTGAACATAATGTTTTTAGATAATGTTAGATAGTTTATCGGGTTGTCCATCCGTAAACAATCACAATATTCAGCCCGCAATTCCAGGAGTTCATTTGTCAATTTGTATATCCCGGAACTCTAGGTTCTATTTGTAGGACATAGAACAATAGAGGATCAATTTTCACCCTGACAGCCCGAGAACCCACGATCCAAAAAAGTGGCTAAGTATGGAATGAGGGATTCATACATGCTCTATAAAATCTCATGTCCATACTTTCTAAAAGTACATATTTAGTATGCATTACTTATTTATCAGAAAAAATGAAATTCTATTGTTCCGTTTCTTGAAAACAACACTTGGAGTTCCACGATATACAAATTGACAGACGAATCATACAACCAAGAAACAAGTCAACTCACGGATCATATTCCTTAGTCGTTGTTTTTTGTGCCCACCACCTTCGCACTTCTTTCCAATTATATATCTTGGTAGGAAATGGGATATATATTACATATGTGAATATATTAGCCCTTGTTTTCTGTCTTCTATGGTTGGCCAAATATACATTTCTCTTTTCCCTGAACTTTATCTTTCTCGTCATTTATTCACTTTTTCAAAAATGTCTGGATGTGCTTGTAGGTGGGCATACAGGTTCACGTTTTAACTTGTTCTCTTATATCATGACACCCACCGACCGTGTCCCCATTCCATACCAATTCACTTCTCCAATCGCGGATTCCCGATAGGCGGGCATTAAATTGGACTTCTATTGTTCAATGACCTGCGAATAGCACAATGACTTCCACGATATAACCATGACGTTTTAAATTAACATCATTCCATGATATATTAGAATCAATTAGCATAGAGGAACTATTGTAGGCATAGACAGACTATATCGATCGATAATTTGTTGACCTTGTATTAGTTTTCCCTTTGACCACAAATATTTTCATATTATCTATTGTTGGAACTAGGGAACTAAAAACGTCAATTTTTAATTAATAAAAAGTACCATATATGTCATGATCTTATTGGACAATAGATTAGAGGTCTTATTGTTGGATTCACTATTCCCAATGTTATATATGTTGGCATATCCAAAGTATTTGATCGTATATGGTCTTTTTGAATCATATATTTTCTTATGCATTGCTCGAAGGTGGATTAATGTTAGCATTAGTTCGAATGTTTGTCTTAGCATTTTCTAGTGGCATTGTCTTAGATCATGTACGATGATTTTTTTATTATTTGTATGTCCAAGATTTACAGTGATCGATAATTACAGAGTTGTGAGATTTATTTTCTTATTTGTGCTACTATTATTAGTCCATGTCGAATGTAATAACACTTTTTTGATGTGATTGAAAAGGCCTGGCGACTTAAATGTTTATATATTGCGAGGTCCTCCAATAGGCCTGACAACTTAAATGTTTACATATCGTGAGGCCCTTATACATCCTGACAGTCTTAAATGTTTATCTAAATACACTTCTCGTACTACATTTTTCCTCGAAATTTTCCATCCAATGTTGCAGTGATTTTGGACAATATTGTTGTCCATCGCTAGTTGAATAGGAATTGTATGTTTCATCCTTCTTCTAGCCTTACAATGCAACTTCGTCATCGTTGAATCTAGATACATTGTTTACTAGTTCGGTGAGTTCTTCTTCCTCGATGGTTTGTCGGTTGTTGCTTGTTGTTTTGTAATGAACCTCATATTTACAACAACAAAAAAAAACGTTTATATAGTTTCTTGGTAGGAAAAGGGGTCCTAGTTATGCAACTCTGTTGTCGACTTGGTTATGAAACTCTGTAATCAAACTTTGCTTTAAAATTCTATTATAAAAAAAAACCTTGTTACAAACTCCTAGATTTCTACTTACCACAAGATCCCCTATTTATGTCATGAGTAGAAAGGTTATAAGGAAAATTTGCTAGGATTTTGGCAAACCCCTTTTGCCTTTAATATTTACCCATATGCATATAGGCTACGTACATAAGGGTAGTATTAAAATACAAGTGCAAATTATTTTAATTAACACAAGGCTCCAAGTTCGTGCACATGCCCACTTGTTGATGTTATCCTAGGAAAAATTTAACTAGTTCTTATCCATAATAGACATAGGGTTGGGATTTACTCTTACACTAGGAAGCTAACATAACTACCAAGTCTTGGTTATTTTGTGGCTCTTAAAATCTGTGGTTGAAGTGTAATGAATGTACTAGATACAAATGCTAATGGAATATTTACAACTACGATCTAACTGATGTCTCAGAATAACATAGAGGGGAGAAAGGTTTTAACCATGAGTCATGACAGTGTCAAATCATGACATTATTTAAGTTGAAGAGATCGTTTACAGTCGTATTAGTTAAATCTTTGTAACTTCATTAATGGTTGTCCTGCAAATTCCTCTGTATTTACTGGGCTCCATACCCAAAGTGTCACATTCACTCTTCCACTGTCAAATGGCTAAACATCCTACACACTCCCTGCATTTACTACGATATCTCAAGGCGCCGCTTAGGGTTGTAGTAGGTTTAGCATTTGGTGATTTATGATTTTTTATGAAGAGGTTTGGCATACCAAAATTTCAGAGGAGAAGTCTATAAGTGATGAAGGTTGCTCCATGATGTAAATAACGATGCAGTCCGAAACCCTGGTAAGTTCTTCCTTAAAAATAAGGAGATGTAATCTTTAGAAATAAAGTTAAGTGTTTTGTTGTTCTGTCAGTTACTATCATGTCCTTTCCATCCCTGTTGTTTTCTTCCTTGCGGGAAATTTATCCTTTGGTTAGTCATTTGGGAGCCCTCTACAGTAGTTACCGTAGTCTTTCAGAGTTAGGGTTCCTTGATAGCATATAGTTCCCTTTAAATAAGTAATAAGCTCTCGTTTAAACAGAGGGATGTTAAGGGACTTACAAAAGGTCTCCTTGTGAAAAGGCCTATGGCACGTACATACTTTGTCTAATATTCATTATTCCTATTTTTGTTCTTCCTTAAGGAACCTCATGGAGATATGGACTCTTTTTGTTTGGTAGGGTAGTATGATACATTTATTTTATCTATATCCCATGTGATGATGGAGTCATCAATCTGTAGGTTTATCAGAACCTCGGTTGGTTTTCTATTACTATTTCTATCTTCCGTCTTCGTGATACCTTGAATATTTTACTGGGAGTCCTACGGAATATAATCATTTCGTGTGTGTAACGAAACCTTGTCACCTTGATGGGCAATGATTCATTTCCTTCATTTGAATACCATAACGCGATGACTCTGCTCTTACTGTTGATTATATTTATTCGTTTTGGTTCAGGACTAATTTAAAATTAACTCTTTAATCATGTGTATATTTTATATGAAAAGTATGTGTTATTGCTTCTGATTTCTCTTGTGGAAAGTTTGTACAGTTTATGAGTTAAGGGTTTCACTATTGATTAATTATTTGTGAGAGGGAAATTATAAAACTTGTTATCGTCACTAATGATGGGCCTTGTTGTTGCGAGGAACCATCAGAGATTGTAATGTGCTCTCCTCCCTCGGCCCAAACATCAAATCAGACAGCAGGTGAAGTGGAAAGGATTCGAACCCATGCATCGTAAGATAAGTGTCTTTCTAGAAAGAAAGTCGTTGGTTTAACTTTTATCATCTTATTGTGACTACCTTTTTTTTGCTACATATTCCTGGAATAACGACTAATGATTACAATATTTGTTTTCTTGCAGGGTCTCCATCTGTGTAAGTCTCGGATACCCACCAATGCCTCCTACGCAAAATGTATTTGGGTTCCGAACCTCTCACATCTCAGGCTAACTCTACAGGTTCTAGCATCATCCGAGGAGATTGTGATTGAACTAGCTTTGTTATAATTAGTTCTTTGTCTATTGTAATGTTTGTTGGAGTAAACCTTTGGAGTAGTTTTTCCATTAATGGCATAACGCCAATTCTTGTATAAGTATTGAGTCTGTATTTGAATTTAGATCTGTTCAACTATGTAATACACTTCTTTTTGTTCTTTAATTATTGAAAAGTAATCCTAGCCGAGATTACTCGGAATGATAATCTATGTCAAAGTGATTATGTCCTTCGATTTATAACACTATACTTGTTATTTATGCAACTCGACTTTGTATTCTCCCATTGGCTTATTCCGTTATAGAAAGAAAAAGGTTTCCCAGAGTTTAATAATGGAGTTAATGATATCTTTTGGTCTACTGTATTCGATTGATTGTGAATGAAGTACATTGGTTGTTTCTTTAACTAGAGTATTCCAACTCCTATTTATTTTATTTATAGTTGTGGTTGCATGTCTGTCGAAAATTCAGGATCCCTATAAATATATACATATTTTCTTATGTAGACATTAGGTTCTGGATTTCATTATAATGTCTACCTACAATAATTAGACATATACTTGTCTTTATGTGATATAGATATATCGTGGAAAAGTTATGGTCTATAAAGGCTTAAATACACACTAAGTGGTAGATCGTGTCCTAATTAAATTTTTGACTCTGAGTTTGTAATCACAGAAAAATACTTACTCCATATATACATATATACTAGTTTTCAATATGTTCATGTCTAGATGTTTTATACTAGAAATTTTGATATACATGAAATACCTCTGTTATAACAGAAATTCAATTATAGAAAATGGTTACTTCCAGAATTTAATCACACCAATCCATTCGATTATCCAAAAAGAAAATCAAATAATTTATAAAACTTTCGAACATACTTTAATCCAGTCATAAATTGTTGCTCAGAAATTCATTTATAAACTATTCTATCAGAAATTGGACTTCACACATTCGTATAATCGAACAATTTTTTCTCAGGTTATTGTGTCCATAAAGACTTTAATGATTGCGCCACATCTGTAACTAATTCACTTCACATAGATATAAATAATTCAATTTAGATACAGTAAATACATTACATCAGATATACGATCATTCAAATAGAGAAGGAAAATATTACATATTTGAACCAATTCACGAGAAGACAAAGGGAACAATCACATTCCTCCTAACCGTAGAACAAGGCAGCCAAATTACTTTCCCTGATTCACCCCCTAGCCTAACCATGAATCCATGAGGGAAAACTTGGAATCTCCCCTTCAACAATGTCTTTCTCTCTCTGTAGGTCTTCTCCTTGCATCACACTTAATGATTAGTGTTCATAACAACAAGTACAGAGTAATTATTCCTTCCAGCATACTAGACATTATCTTGCCTCCTCACATAGGCTATTTATCAAAACAATATTTTTTCCTAGATCTCTTTCCCTCCCTTGGGAAATTTCACATCTTTCTAAATCCTTGACTTTCAGGGGCTACCAATGGCCAAATCCCTGATTTTCCACTTGTAACAATCACCCCAACGGTAGTTCCAACATGTTCCCCACTCATGGAGTCATGGTCAGCTGAATTTAACATGGCTTTTCCATTTGTCCTCTTTCAATAATTAAAACAATATTTTGTTTGCATACAAGTGTCATATTCAAATAGCTAGTTGGGTAAAATCAGGTCTCTGCCCAATAGTCATAATAATTAATTACAATTTATCAAATTCAAAATTCGAAATTGCCATAAATGGAAAAAAAATTCCAAATTTGAATTTACCAAAAACGAAATAATTTTCTAACAATTTTCAGATTTCATTTAATTAATCTATTTGGGGATTTCATATCCTTCCCCCCTTCAAATAAGACACTTTCCTTAGTGTTCATTCCTTTCGTGGAATAGGATTGGATAAGATTTCTACAAATCTCTCTCCAACTCCGAAGTGGCCTCCTCAGAACTAAAGTGCTCCCATTGCACCTTTACCTGAGCGACGACTATGTTCTAAAGTGTTATTTCTCTCTCGTCTAGAATGCGTAGGGATTCCACCTGGAACTTTCTTTCTGGTTCCACTTGCACCAAGTTCCAATCGATCATGTGAGTAGGGTCATGAACATACATTTTCAATAAATAAACATGAAATACGTTATGAATTTTTAGATTAGATGGAAGTGCAAGTTGGGATGCTATGGGTCCAATTCACGCTAGTATCTGGAAGGCCCCATAAAACCTGGGTGCCAATTTGGCATAGTTCCTGAGTTTTAGTGAACTCTTTTGGGATTTGAATTTTAAGTAAACATGATCTCCCACTTGAAATTTCAGGTGTCTTCTCTTCTGGTCTGCATAAATTTTTTGTCTTTCATGAGCCTCTTTTAAATTATGTTGTACCTTTCTTACCATATTATCCATTTCTTGGAGCATATCTGGTCCAACAATGAGTTTTTCAACCAGGTTATCCCAGCTAATTGGAGTTGTACACTTCATGCTGTATAGTACCTTGAAGGGGCTTAACTTAGCCGAAGTTTGGTACCCATTGTTAAATGCAAATTCTACCAAGTGTAAGTAGTCTTCCCATTTTCTCGGTTTTGTTCTTACATACATGCAAAGCATATCCTCTATGATTTGGTTCGTTCTTTCAGTCTGTCCATCCATTTGTGGATGATAACTGGTACTGAAATTCAACTTAGCATTTTGTCCTATGAACAATTCTTTCAAAAAATTAGATGTGAATTTTACGTCTTTATCCGAAATCACCTTTTTAGGAATACCATGCAGTCTAAAAATTTCTTTCATAAATATTTCAGCGATATTTATAGCTTTAAAAGTAGACTTTATAGGAATAAAATGTGCAAACTTAATCAGTTTGTCGATTATGACCATAATAGAATCATTTTGTTTCTGAGTTTTTGGAAAACCTGTAATAAAGTCCAACGATATGGTCTCTCATTTCCATTCTGGAAATAGTAATGGTTGTAATAGGTCGGCTGGATGCTGGTGTTCGGCCTTTACCTGCTGACAATCTTGGCACCGAGCCAAGTATTCTAGTGTTTTGCCCTTCATATTAGGCCAATAAAATAATTTCCTAAGTGTTGTTATCATTTTCTGGTATCCTAGATGACTAGGATACGGTTTCTTATGCACTTCATAAAAAACTGTTATCTTTAATTCTGCTAAATCGGGTATGTACAGTCTATTTTTAAATCATAGTAGCCCATTTTTATCGATACTCAGATCTAGTTTGTCTGAGTTTATTGAATTGTTTCGTAATTATGCCACTGTCTTGATGTAATTTTCATCATTAACACCTTTTGTCCTTATTCTTTGTTCCAGATCACTTTCTTCCCTACTGATGTTTATTTCAAATAACCCATGGACTCTTATGCTTAGCGCATCTGCTTCCTTATTTTCCTTACCCTTGATATGTCTTACCTCAAAGTCGAATTCGGTCAAGAAGGCTAGCCAACTGGCTTGCCTTGCATTAAGATCTGGCTGGCTAAATAGATATTTCACCCGTTATTATCTGTCAATAATAGAAACTTTCTGCCCATTATGTAGTGTCACCACATAATTAAGGAATTGTTTACTGCTGCCAATTGTAAGTCATGAGTGACATAGTTTCTCTCATGTTCTTTTAATTTCTGGGACTCATAATAAATCATGTGTCCTTTTTGAGTTAGGACACCACCTAGTCCTTCTTTACTCACATCAACACAGACGATAAAGTATTTATCTGGACATTCTACCTTCAAGATGGGTGCAGTTTTCAATAACTCCTTCAAATTGCTAAAACTATCTTGAAACTTCTATGACTAGTTGAACTTGGTCCCTTTATTTTGTAATGATGTGATAGGGTAAGCTATTTTGGAAAACCCTTCTATAAATCTGTGGTAATATCCGGTGATTCCCATGAATGATCAGATATCTGCTACATCCTTAGGTATCAGCCGTTTCATGATGAATCTTATTTTCTCAGGGTCGAATGCAATGCTTTCTGCCAAAATTACATGTACTAGGTATTGTATCTTCTTTTGATAAAAATCACACTTATTGAATTTAGTGTATAGTTTGTGATTCCTCAAATTTTGTAGAACTATTCTTAAGTGTTCTTCCTGTTCTTCTTATGTTTTAGAATAAACCAGAATATCGTCGATAAATACGAATACGAACTTGTCTAAGTATTGACTGAATATATTGTTCACTATACACATAAACGTGGTTGGTGCATTAGTGAGTCTGAAAAATTGTTTTGTTTATGTCCTCATCTTTTATTCTAACTTGATGATAATCGGATCGTAAATCCAACTTTGAAAAGATCTTGGCGCCACCTACTTGATCGAACATATCATTTATCCTAGGTGAAGGGTATTTGTTCTTAATAGTCATTTTGTTCAATTGTCTATAATCGATACATAGTCTTAGAGTACCTTCTTTCTTTTTAACAATGAGGATTGGTGCTCCCCATGGTGAAACACTCGATCTGATATACTCTTTGTCCAATAATTCCTACAGTTGTATTTTTAATTCGGTCAATTCTGGTAAACGCATTTAGTAAGGTTCTTTCTTTATAGGGGTTGATCTAGGTAGTAGGTCTATGGAGAAGTCTATTTCTCTTCTAGTAGGTAATTCCAGTATCTCGTCAACAAACACATCTCCGAATTCACGTAGGAAAACAAAGTATTCTAAGTTGGGATTATCTTCTGTTCCTAAGAGATTCGTTATTTGGATGGCATACAATTGACACCCCTTTCTCATGCATTTCTCGAATTGCATTGTTGTGACTTTTCTAACTGATACTGGTTTTGGTATACCTTGGGTTGTTCTAGTAGTATCATAATCATCTTTATAATTAAGTGTCTTTGTATAACAATCCAAAACTTCTTTGTGCTTTTCCAACCAATCCATTCCAATAATCACATCATAAGATCCTAGTGGCAAAACATTTAGATTTGTTTTTATGTTTTTACCATCTAAACTGAATTCAAAATAAGGAATAAAATCAACCACTTTCCTTTTTATTCCCATTGCTAATTGTACAAGCCATGATTTTGTGTGTTTCATCTTCTTGAGTTTATTTGACTCTAGTACACCGGGAGTGATATACCTTAATGTAGCTCCGGGATCAATTAAAACATAAATTCAAGTGTTGTTGATTTTACCTTCGATTTCCACCACAGAGGACTGGCGGTCAGCTTGTCGACCATCTACGATTGCATTTATTCGGTGAAGTCTTCTTCCCACATCACTCACTATCGAGGTTTACTGCAAATTATGAATGACAATTTTGTTTGTTGTATTTATATGTGGACGGTTCCTCCTTAGATGAGGCTCTCCACATTCCCAACACTTCAACGGTTCACTGGGACCATCCCCAAATTTATTTGTTCCCATATTTACTCGTGGTTTACCATTTCCTTGCGTACTTGGGTAATTGGAGTGAAAGTCTTTTCTAGGAAAGACTTTTGCTGCATTCTGATAAGGAGTTTGTAGGTATCCCTCCTACCATTGGTTCATTTGATCTTGTTTTTTATCCTTCCAAGATTTGGGAAACTCTACCCGTTGTTTGTACTGGTCATAGAACATTTGTGGTTTCCTAAATACTTCAATCAAGGAATTTGGGTTGTCAAACGCAATTCTATGCCTATAGGACTGTGATAGACAACTTAAGAACCACTGGATTTTTACCTTGTTCTCCTGGATAGAAGGTACGAACTTAGTAATTTCAGGAAATTGTTTATAATATCCTCCATTTCCATCTCACCAAGTGGTAACTCATAAAATTATTTTGTTTACCTTTCATAGTATCTTTCAAATAGGTATTGTTTTTTGAAATATTTCTTGAAGTCCGACAATTCCATCTGTTTCTCTTTTAATCCCTTAGCCAACATTAGATCTTACCACCAGATCCTGGCCTTTCCTTTCAGATTGTAAATGGCCATTCTTACCTTCATATTGCTGGAGTAATTGTTTATCTCGAAATAGTTTTTGATGTGTAATGACCATGCTTCAACTTCCTCCCTTGTTTTGGATTCTCCATCGAAGGTAGATGGTTTAATTTTCTTAAATTCTCCTTCAAGGTGGTCTACGTATTTTTTTTTTTTTTTTTTTCTTCAGTTGTTGGCGTTCCCTTAGATGAACTGTCTCCTTTTTGTTTTTTCTTCAGTTGTTGGCGTTCCCTTAGATGAACTGTCTCCTTTTTCTGCTTCTGGCCCAAATTTATTGGCGAAACTTTTTTTGACCACTTCTTCATTGTTATCGTCCTTTGGGATTTTCTTTCTCACTATACTGTGCAACATGACTTCATTTATCTCTTGTTGTTCCTGTTGTGATTTCTTCAATTTCTGATTGTCGGCTTTGAAAACCTGCATCTCACCAATAAGACTCCTCATTGTTTACAACACTTCCATAGGTGAGCTTATGTCACTGTTCTGTCTTGGATCTCCAAGAGGTCTCTCCTATGGATTTCCTTCAATTCTGATTTCTGTATCATCTTGAAGTGCCATAATTAACACAAAATAGAAAGGCTTTTATGTTATTAGTTTTTCATGAACAAACTTATATGCTTAAGTAAATCAGATGGCCCTGTTCAAGGTCCAAGTGTTGTAAGTTTTTCTCTGATACCATATGTAATGAACCTCATATTTACAACAAAGATAAAATTGGTTTATATAGTTTCTTGGTAGGAAAAGGGGTCCTAGTTATGCAACTCTTTTGTCAACTTGGTTATGAAACTCTGTAATAAAACTTTTCTTTAAAATTATATTATAAAAAAAAACCTTTTTACAAACTCCTGGATTTCTACTTACCACAAGATTCCCTATTTATTTCATGAGTAGAAAGGTTATAAGGAAACGTCCCCAAGACTTTGGAAAACCCCCTCCTTCCTTTAATATTTATGCATATCCATAGAGGCTACATACATAAGGGTAGTCTTACAATACAAGTGCAACTTGTTTTAATTAACATAAGGCTCCAAGTTCGTGCACAAGCCCACTTGTTGATGTTATCCTAGGAAAAATTTAACTAGTTATTATCCATAATAAACATGGGGTCAGGATTTACTCTTACACTAGTCAACTAACATAACTACCAAGTCTTGGTTATTTTTTGGCTATTAAAATCGATGGTTGAAGTGTAATGAAAGTAATAGATCAAAATGCCAATGGAATCTTGACAACTAGGATCTAACTGTTGTCTCAGACTAACATAGATGGGAGAAAGGTTTTAACCATGAGTCATGACAGTGTCAAATTGCGACATTATTTAAGTGGAAGAGATGGTTTACGGTCCTATTAGTTAAAGCTATGTAACTTCATTAATGGTCATCCTCTGAATTCCTATATATTTAATGGGCTCCATACCTAAAGTGTCACACTCAATATGCCACTATCACATGGCTAAATGTCCTCCACACTCCCTGCATTTACTACGAGATGTCAAGGTGTCACTTAGAGTTGGAGTAGGTTCACAGTTTTGGCATTTCTGAGTTTTTACGAAGAGGTTATGCATACCACAATTTTAGAGGCGAAGTTTATAAGTGATGAAGGTCAGTCCATGGTGTAACTAACGACGCATTCTGAAACCCTGGTAACCTCTTCCTTAAAAATAAGGAGATGTAATCTTCGGAAATACCATTAAGTGTTTTGTTGTTATGTAAGTAACTGTTGTGTCCTTTTCATTCCTGATGTGTTCTTCCTGGCGGGAAATTTTTCCTTTGGTTAGTTGTTTGGGATCCCTCTACAGTAGTTATCAGAGTCTTTCGGAGTTAGGGTTTCTTGATAGCATACGCCACCCTTTAAATAAGTAATAATCTCTCATTTAAACAAAGGGAGGTTAAAGGTCTTACAAAAGGTCTCCCTATGAAAAGGCCTATGGCGCATACATACTTCGTCTGATCTTCGTTATTCCTATTTTTCATTCTTCCTTAAAGAACCTCATGGATATATGGAGACTCTTTCTATTTGTTAGGGTAGTATGGTACATTTCTTTTATCTATATCCCCTGTGATGATGGAGTCATCATTCTGTACATTTATCAAACCCTTTTCTAGTTTTCTCTTACAATTTCTATCTTCCGTCTTCGTGATACCTTGAATATTTTATCGGGAATCCTATGACATATAATCATTTCATGTGTGTAACGAAACCTTGTCACCTTGATGGGAGGTGATTCATTTCCTTCATTTGAATACCATAGCGCGATGACTCTTCTCTTATTGTTGATTATATTTATTCATTTTGGTTCAGGACTTCTTCAAACTTAATTCTTTAATCATATCTATATTATGTATCAAAATTCTGTGTTATTGCTTCGACTTTCTCTTGTGGAAATTTTGTACAGTTTACAATTTAAGGGTTTCTCTATTGATTAATTATTTTTGAGAGGGAACTTATAAAACTTGTTATCGTCACTAATGATGGGCCTTGTTGCTGCAAGGACCCATCTGATATTTTACTGCGACCTCCTCCCATGGCCCGAACATCAAATCCGACAGTGGGTGAAGGGGCAAAGATTTGAACCCACACATCATAATATAGGTGTCTTTCTAGAAAGGAAATCACTCGTTTAAATTTTATCGTATTATTGCAACTACTTTTATTTTGTTACCTATTCCTCGAATAACGACTAATGATTACAGGATTTTTTTTCTTGCAAGGTCTCCGTTTGTGAAAGTCTCGAATACCCGCCACTGCCTCCTACACATAAGGTATTTGGGTTATGAACCTCTCACATCTCAGGCTAACTCTACAGGTTCTACCATCATCCAAGGAGATCGTGATTCAACTAGCTCCGTTATAATTAGTTCTTTGTCTGTTGTAATGTTTTTTGGAGTAAACCTTTGTCGTAGTTTTTCCATTAATGGCATAACACTAGTTCTTTTATAAGTATTGAGTCTGTATTTGAATTTAGATCTCGTCAATTGTGTAATACCCTTTTTTTGGTTCTTTAATTATTGAAAGGTAATCCTGGCCGAGATTACTCAGAATGATCATCTATGTCAAAGTGATTATGTCCTTTGATTTTGAACACGATACTTGTTATTTATGCAACTCGAATCTGTCTTGTGCCATTGGCTTATTCCATTACAGAAAGAAAAAGGTTTCCCAG
Source organism: Picea sitchensis (assembly GCA_010110895.2). NCBI lineage: Eukaryota > Viridiplantae > Streptophyta > Pinopsida > Pinales > Pinaceae > Picea > Picea sitchensis. The sequence goes on along the minus strand of SNQJ01S0003289.1, from coordinate 227,051 downwards.
AGTTTAATAATGGAGTTATTGATATATTTTGGTCTACTGTATTCGATTTATGTTGAATGAAGTACATTGGTTTTTTCTTTAACTATAGTATTCCAACTCCTATGAATTTGATTTATAGTTGTGGTTGCATGTCTGTCGAAAATTCAGGATCACTATCAATATATACATATATATACATATTTTCTTATGTAGACATTAGGTTCTGGATTTCATTATAATGTCTGCCAATAGTAATTAGACATATAATTGTCTATATGTGATATATATATATCGTGGAAAAGTATTGGTCCATAAAGTCTTAAATACACACTAAGTGGTAAATAGCGTCCTTATTAAATTTTTGAGTCTGAGTTTGTAATCGTAGAAAAATACTTACTCCATATATACACATAGACTAGTTTTCAATATGTTCATGTCTAGATGTTTTATACCAGAAATTTCAATGTACAGGAAATATCTCTGTTATAAAAAAAATCCAATTACAGAAAATGGTTTCTTCCATAATTTAATCACACCAATCCATTTGATTGTCCAAAAAGAAAATCAAATAATTTCTAAAACTTTCGTACATACTCTAATCTAGTCATAAAGAGCTTCTCAATAAATGATTTCAGAAATTGATTTATAAACTATTCTATCAGAAATTGTACTTCACACATTCATATAATAGAATAGTTTTCACTCAGGTTATTGTGTCCATACAGACTTAAATTATTCTGCTAGAATAGTTTTTCCTGCATTGCTACATTTAAACAAACAAAAATGATGGAGAGGACGATGGGCTCTTTAGTGGTAATGTAGGCGAGGAGCTGTAGAGGTGGATACCTATACTATTATTTAATATTCCAGTATCCAGCATTTTGTTTATTGTCCATATATTTTTTGTCCTTGTTCTTCTACACTGCACCTTTTTTTTTCCCTTCTTTATTTAATATGGTTCTAATTATTTTCGGTTTACCTGTATGTATATACTACATATCTTTTTGCATATTCTCATGTGAATTGTATTTTGTTTGTTGTTACATTGGAATAAATAGAATTTTTCTTTCTTTCTTTTACATGTCTGTCTTCCTACTAACTTGCTTTCATGTCCATTGTATATTCGGCGTTGCTACCTTGGAAGAAACATGTTGGTTGGACATGAAGATGAATTGTTTTATGCAACGGTAGAGGGTTCTATGGTGCAATATTTGAAAAGGTATACCAAATGTGGTGCTAAATTAAATATGCAAACCAGGTGGGGGAATATAATATTAGGCTAGAAAATGATGACGTGGAAGAAATGGGTTTTTCTTCCCTCCCCATTTCTACTTTTTCCATTTTCTATTATCCCTTTTGTTTTATAATTTCCCTGCTTAGTGGTATTTCCAAAAATTCCTTTGTGCATCAGTTGGCGGACTAACGGTTTCATATTTATGGTGACTCTTCTACCTTATTCCATAATTATCCACTTTTCTGATTGCAGGTGCGAGGCTAGCGGGTTCAAGATTTCTCCCCTAGCTACTGGGGGTTTGTGATATACATATTGTGATTCGTGCCCCGCCATCATGCCATGTTTACTATTACACATTTTTCCAGTGAAAAAACCAGAGGCATAGAATTTGAGTCTCGGTTCCTCATGTTTCTTAAGTATATTCCTTGACAGCCTATTTTGTATTCCATGTCATTCCACCCTGCATGTGACATTAAGAACTATTATAGATATTATATAATGCATATGCCTATTTAGTCCTTCTGATGCTCATCTACACATGCTTGCATCAGAAAAAGTTGGACTAGTGACATGAATATGAGCAGTCCATCATCCTAGACATCAACAGACTGACAAGGATAAAGGTTGGTATGTTTACCAAAAAAATATCCTCGACTACTTATTCATCTACGGCATGGTGAATATGTTGATGTCATCTATAATACATGGTTTGTAGTTCACAATAAGTATCAACAAGTACAAGTGAGAGACCGAACATAGCACAGGTTCTACAGACTAAGAGGTGTGGTTGCAAAACTCTGGATCCATAGTTTATCAAAGCCATGCGTCTACTTGTAGACTTATGCAAGTGAAAAGAGAATACAAAAAAAAAATGCACACTATCATTCACTTTAGTTTTCCTGTTCAAAAATTTTCACCAGGTCTAGAGTTGTAACACCCAAAGTACTATCAATACAGGTTTTGAACAACTGTCAAACTGGAAAAGTGTTCATCATGGACATAATGGCCATCTATATCACCTACTTAGACAAGGAAAACAAAACTAGATCCATTATGTGTGCTGACATGACAGACATGGAGGCCATGATGAAAGTCACACTAACTATTCCTACACAACTTATCCACAGACATGCAGAAAAGATACTGCCCGGTAATGGGATATCCATTAAAATTTTTAATATATTACCCAAAATAGTATATGAGCGTGGTGATTTTGATCAGATTATTTTGTTGAACGAAACAAGTATTGTGGAAAAAATTACCGTTGTTTGTTCAGAATATCATTTTTTCCCAGACACGACTATCAACCAGCTTGCACAGAACAATGATATTTAGCCAATCAGAACCATTGGCACAACTGTCACACTGGACTGAAAACTTGGCCTGCAACACATTCTCCATATAAAGGATGGAGAGTCAAACAAAAACAAGGCAATGGTATCATTTTCCATATCTAGTTTTGTCCTCTACTTTCTCATGTGCATGCATCTCGGGTAAGTTACAAAAATATTGCACTGTTCCATCTTACAGCTGTAATTGTTCGTTACCTATTAAATTTTGTTTTCGTCAATGGAACACCAATTGCATAAAGGTAAGTTTCCACTTATGCTCTTAAAAAATAATAAAAAGAAAAGGGATGTTAGAGAAAGGATCTTTTGGACAACCCAAGAAACATTTGTAACAAAGTTGCGAGTAGACATAGTACAGGATCTGAAGAAACTAGCTAGTTCTACAATTGTTGTGCATATACATCCACAAAATCATCCTTGGTTTGCTTATACAAATATCCTTCACCAAATTTCTTTGGTTTGTTTTCTTTTATTTTTATATTTTAGGGGGGACCACAGTTGTGTATTGTAATGTTCAATGTATTAATTTCTATATTTGCATTTCCAAGTTGAAGGTGTTTTGGTTGCAATGAATGCGTACTCGACCCTCTTTGAGCCTGTGTGTGCGAAATGCAACTCTCCTGCTTCTTGTTCATCTTTGATAAGTGATGGTATGATTGATTGTATGTTGTGCAGTGAAAAATGTCCACATATATATGGCCATTGTCTCAGTGCTACCATCCAAACCATGGGAAACACAATCATGCATTGTACAATTAGTCAACCTCTGTTACAAGATGTGCTTCCTAGGTTGTCATAATTCTCGTATGAATCATACCTATAGAAAAATGCAAGCACTGTCTACATACTGTGCGACTTTAGAATACACAACATATTTACATTAAATGAGGTCAATGCAATATTTCATATCGGCTGAAGAACGAAAAAAAAAAAAAACAAGGAAAAAAAAAACAAGAAAAAAAACATCAAGCTTTGGCGGGAAATGAAAATTTCTCATCTGTCTCTATAATATTTCTTCAACAGCCAGATGAATGTTTGTCGGACTCGTGTACTTGAGATTCAATGCACATAAGATTTTTCGTTCCGGGAAGCATGGCAACAAACCCCATATATCCCATGGCCTCGGTTATTTTCTCGTGGGAACATATACCATATGTAAGAGAACCATTGTCGCAATGTCTTTTCTTAGTGTATCAAATTGTTTGATGAAAAGATCCATATGTGTTTCTATATGGAAGCCTGTGGGATATTTCTTGTGGCCTGTTTGGAGTTTAGTCGGTTCTTGGTTGTATGCTTCGTCTGTCAATTTGTGTATCGTGGAACTCCGAGCGTTGTTTGGAGGAAACTGAACAATAGATTTTCATTTTTTTACCCAGCTAGCCCGCAAGTCCGTCTTTCAATTTGTAATGCATTGTATAAGTGCATCACTTTGTACCTCAAGTGCATCATTATAGAATCAATTAGAATCAAGAAGATATTAAATTCCATGTTCTACTATCAATGAGTTTGGTCAAATTAATCTCCTGGAATAATTTGAAATAATTCGAATTGGTTGTTGTTATGCTTGCGGTGATAGAATTTAAAAAATCTTTGTTTTGTTTCCTTCATTTTTTTTAAATAGGAGATTTAACATCCTTTGATAATTTTATGTAATTAAAATGTACAATATCAATATTTAATATTAATAATTTACTATTTGAAAATAATGTTTTTAGATAATGTTAGATAGTTGACATGAATGACCATCCCTAAACAATGGCACTCTTGAGCCCGCCAGTCGTGGAGTCCATTTGTTAATTTGTATATCCCAGAACTCCGAGTTCTGTTTGGAGGACACATAACAATAGAAGTGAAATGTTGAGCCAGCCAACCCGCAAGTCTGCCTGCCAATTTGTATATTGCGGAACTTTGGGTGTTATTTTTAGGACACAGAACAACAGAGGCCCAATTTTCAGCCCGCCAGCCCGAGAACCCATGCTCCAAAAACGTGGATAGGTATGGAATCAGGGATCTGTACATGCTCTATAAAATATCATGTCCATAGTTTATAAAAATACATATTTAGTTTTTATTACTCATTTCTCAGAAAATTTCTAGGTGCAGAAGTTGACAGATACAGGTGTTAAGATTTCCACTTACTTTTATATCACTAGCTCGACTGACCACTTCCCCATTTCATATTGTACAAACGTTTTGAATGGCAAGTTTCTGAATACGTGGGTTATTCTTTCAAATAAGATATTTAAAATCCTTCAGTAATTTTATGTAATTAAATTGTACAATATCAATATTTAATATTAATAATTTAGTATTGAAAATAATTTTTTTTAGATAATGTTTTATAACTGATAGGGATCACCATCGGCAAAAAATCGCTATCTTGAACTCACCATCCCTGGATTATCTCTCTCAATTTGTATATCGTGGAAATACAAGTGTTGTTTGGAGGACACAGAACAATAGATGTGCAATGTTGAGCCAACCAATCTGCAAGTCTTCCTGTTAATTTGTATATCGTGAAACTCTCAGTGCTATTTGTAGGACATGGAGCAAAAGAGACCCAATTTTGAGCCCTCCATCCCGAGAACCCACGATCCAAAAGGTGGCTATGGAATACGATATCCGTACAAATATCAATATTTAATATTAATAATTTAGTATTTGAAAGTAATGGTTTTAGATAATGTTAGATAGTTGATCGAGCTATCCATTCATAAACAATCGCAATCTTGAGATTTCCATTCCCGGAGTCCATCTGTAAATTTGTATATCACAGAAATCCAAGTGTTGTTTGGAGGACACAGAACAATAGAAGTGTAATGTTGAGCCAACAAGACCGTAGGTCCACCTTTCAATTTGTATATCACAGAACTCTCGGTGCTATTTATAGGAAATAGAACAATAGAGGCTCAATTTTTATCCTGACATCCTAAGAACCCGTGATCCAAAAAAGTGGCAAATTATGGAATGAGGGATCTGTACATGCTCTATAAAATCTCATGTCGATACTTTATAAAAGTACATATTTAATATGTATTATTCGTTTATCGACAAAAATGCAATTCTATTATTTTGTTTCCTGCAAAAAACACTCGAAGTTTCGCGATATACAAATTGACAGATGAAGCATACAACCAAGAACCAAGTAAACTCATGGATCTTGTTCCTTAGTCGTTGTTTTCTGTGCCTTCCACCTTTGCACTTATTTCCAACTATATATCTTGGCAGGAAATGAGATATATGTTACAGATGTGAATATATTAGCCCTTCTTTTTCGTCTTCTAGGGTTGGCCAAATATATGTTTCTCTTTTCCCTGAACTTTATCTTTCTCATCACTTATTCGTTTTTTCGAAAATCTCTGGGTTAATGGGTAGGCAGACTTGCGGGTTCAACTTTTCACTTTCTCTCTTATATAGCGACACCCACCGAACGTGTCCCCATTCCATACCAAGTCACTTCTTCGATTGAGGATTCTCGGTAGGCGGGCTTTAGATTGGACTTCTATTGTTCAATGACCTATGAACAGTATCGTAACTTCCACGATATACAAATTTACAACTGGACTCAGATCATACCGTCTTCCATATTACAGTCTACCTATCATGCCCTCTTCTGTGGTACACATTTTGCACTGAAAAATTCCAAGACATACAGTTTAACCGTCGGGTCATCACTTCTTTTGTGGAACTATTGTCATGCCATTTTGAAGCCTGTCTATCCGCTTTCCATACTTCTTCATTTCTTAGAATTTCTTTGTCGGATAGTCAGTTTGGCGGGTTCAAGAAATATCCAATTTTTAATCGATGTTTCTTGTGCCCACGCCCTTTTGCAATTATGAATTACCAATTATATATAAGATCTTGTTTCTAGGTATGAAATTACCAACCGTTAATGCTAAACTAGGATTTGAGGAAATTTCCCATTAATACATATTGGTTATATTATCCCTTTCGACTGTTAATTTCAAACATCATGGAATTTCATTTTCACATCGTCGGGTTGGTCCGTTCATAAAATATTCAATAATCGATTACGAAAATGAACCCGACTGACCATTTCCCTATTCCATACTTAGCCACTTTCCTGGAATTACGCAAGTATAAAAGCCGACCGTTGAACTGCCCCATCATGCTCTCTTCCATTTTACACATTTTGCAGTCAAAAAATCCGATACATACAATTTGACCGTGGGGCACTCACCTCTCCTGATTATCCCCCATAACACTATTTTTAATCCCGTTCGATCGCTTTTCAGACCTTTCCATTCATTTCATACTCTCCCTCGTCTCCCCAACCTTGGCAGTTGTCTATAATAAAAAGATGTTTATATATATATATATATATATATATATAGTACATTTTTCACTCAAAACTTTTGAGACATACAATTTGACTGTTGGCTCTTCACGTCTCTTGTGGAACTATTGTCACCCCATTTTTAATCGTGCTCATCCTCTTTCCATACTTCATTTCTTCCAATTTCTTTTGTGGATTGTCAGGTTGGCGGGTTCAAGAAATATCCAATTCCTAATCGTTGTTTCATGTGCTTGCGCCCTTTTGCAATTAGTAATTAGCAATTATATATAAGATCTTATTTCTAGGTATGCAACTACCAAGCATTAATGCTATACTAGGATTTGAGGAAATCTCCCATTAACACACGTTAACCCAAATTTTTTGGATGGTTATATTATCCCTTCCGTGTATTAATTTCAAAAATCATGGAATTTCAGTTGCGCGTCGTCAGGTTGGTCTGTTCGTGAAATTTTCAATATTTGATTCTAAAAGCGAGCTTGGATGACCATTTACCATCGTCATATTTATCCACTTTCTTTGAATTCTACAAATATACAAAGCGACCGCTAAACTGCCTCATCATGCTCTCTTCCATTTTACAGGTTTTGCAATAAAAAATTAGGATACATAAAATTTGGTCTTGGTACACTTGTCTCTCCTAATTAAACCCCATAACCCTATTTTGAATCCCTTCCAACCACTTTTCATACCTTCCCATTCATTCATTGTTCTCCCCCATCTTCATGACCTTCGTACTTGTCTATAATAAAAAAACATGTTTTAATGTATGTGTGTATATATATATATATATATATATATATATATATATATCTTGTTTCTAAATATGCAATTTCTGACATTTAATTCTAACAACTCATCGTACAAGAACCATATAGATTGTCATTGATGGGTGAAAGGCTCGAGGATATCTCCTATTAATACGCATTAAACCAATATTTGTGGGGGGTTATATTATCCCTTGCGTGTGTTGATTTCAAAATCATGAAATGTCGTTCGCACGTCATGGGATTGGCATGTTAAAAAAAACTCCAATCCTTAATTGCTCTTCGTCGTACCCACCACATTCGCACTTCTAAATGTGCAATAAGTAAGATTTACTGCTAATAGTTCATCATGAACCACACATACAAATTGTCATTAGTCAGCAAAAGGCTCGAGGAGATTTCCCATTCATAAGAATTTAACAAAGATTTTGCGGAGAGTTACATTATCGTTTACAACTGTTCATTTCAACCATTGTCTAGAGAAAACCAACATTCTCATAGACCTATGGAATTAGCTCGACAAGGGTTTTGTGGAGATATAGTGAACATCTTCGGGTGTAAGGACCAAAACTTCTATTGGTCTAGGGCATATTCTTATTACTCAACCCCTGTCGCCCAGAACCAAGTAATTTGGACATTTGGGATTGCTCCTGCACGTTGTGTCCCTCAATATTTTGACTATAAAGTGTTGGTATCTTAGTGTGCCAATAAATTTATTTCAAATACAATAATTATTCCACTGCGAGACCGCTCTTCTGCTTCTTTGTCACCTTAGGTCTTCCGCGAGATGTTAATATTACCGGAGCCAATGTTGATGTTCAAAGGACAATATTGCAAACAATTCCTAGAAAAGAATAATAACGGTTTGGACCTCTTGCCCATTTATTGGAATACCTGATTGTAATTCTTGAAGATATCACAAGCTTATAGGTTAGTTCATTTAGAAATTCATTCCATGAAATTGTTTGGCTGTTTAAAAGAATAACGTGACAGGAGTCGACAACAACTATTTCCCAAATGGCTCTTTATGTTTTGTATTTCACTGTCAATGAAAAATCCATTTTTGATTGGGGCAAGTTAATTTCCCATGAAATCTATTCCCAATTGTCAAACTTCAAAAGGGAAAAGAAATTTTATATGTCATCCTACTTATTTTTTGTGATAGCACATTGCTGTCAGTTTCTAGAATTGTCTGTCAAAGAATGTAAACTGGGAATTTGACCTAGCAATGCTCTGGTACCAGGCCTTGAGGAAGCATAAGGCTTCCCACTATTTTTATGAGGTTTTAATGGCTTTGTGTATGTTTTCAAAGTTTTGTTGTTTGGACAAGATGCTCCCCGCATATGTGAACAGGCAACCAATTTTCTTTATAGGAAGGGGACACTTGAACATTTGGATAATTACATTGTGATAAGGATTTTTGGCTCCACAGAAAAACATTCTCTCCTTCCATGTCACATTATGGACATAATTTTTGTTGCAGAAGTAGAACAACAATACAACTTCTGGTTACATCTATTCCAAGCAAAGAGAAAAAAACCAGTTCATTCCTCTGCCTTGGAAAGTCGGGGATTTTGTGTTGAAACATGTCAACAAAATTGACAAATTCAAAGTGCATTCCAGCAACCTGAACTTGAGATATGCTGGAATCCCAAGAGGGTTCGACCCCGATAAAAAATTTCGACAACATTTACAAACACTTGGCTTCGGCGATTGTTTTCTCGAAAAAAAACCTGTCTAGAAATAGAGACATGGGTGGAAACACTCCTTCTGATGTCAGCGACCTAGAAACACTGCAAAGAAACACTAAATTGAACAGGCAGCAAGGGAAAGGCCTTGGTGACAAGAGTGTTCAATTGGATAATAACACTGCAAAAAGTACGACATCCTGGAGCATCACTCCAACAACCCACCACAATAGAAAATCAACTCACAGTTCTTCAAATGGAGGAGGATATAATTACCCTCCTCACTCTAAAATTTATAGTTCTCACAAGCTTCCAGTAGACAAGAAGAGGAAAAAAAATGTGCGGCATGCGAAAGAGCTCAAAATTCAGAGTGAGGACATGGAACTTGAGCTTGATGCAATGGACATATCCAATTCGAAAATTTTAATGAAGATGAATACTTCATGTTCTAGAGCGTTGTTTTTGATAGCCAGTCCAAAAAATTGATCATTGAAAAAAAACTGTTAAAAATAAGAAAGGAAAATCTCGTTCAGAGTTTAGCCTTGCGAATATGTGGTCGTCCCAAATATGTGAACTTCACACAATGAGCAGAGATGCACATCATTATTCCATTGGAGACATCGAAGCTGAAAATTTTAGACTGAAGGGCCTGGTGAAGGAATTGGAAGAGCCTTTGATTCCTATGACATTCCTTGCCAACCCTTCGGTAATAACCATGCCTTCCACCCCTGTAGCCAACTTAAAAGGATCCTCCATCCTCCTCACATCTTGTAGAGGATATGTGGAGAATAATTTGAAGAAAAGAATGGAACTGGTTATTAAGGCATGGGAAAGATCAGAAACCATCAATTCCCTTGGAACCAGGGCACATAGTTTGCTCCAACATTTGCAGCCGGAGTTAAAAGATGACAAACATTTTTATTTGAAGATGATCGTTTATTTTGGCACCATTGTCAACAACATGATAGAAACAAAAAGAAGAAAACAAGATCTTCCATCCAAAAACCGGATCGATCAATTAGATGCATGATGGAAAGAAAAAGTGAAGAACCTACATCTCATTGTCCAGTCATGTGAACAAGCCATATCAAAGAGAGAAAAATTATTCAAAGGGTTGTCTAGAATAAACTTCTTTGAAAGGACCAACAAATTCCAAGACCCCAACTTAATCGTCAACTCCTTGCCCTTAACTAGGAAATACTTCAATAAAAGGTTGATATGTTTAAGGTGCTATCTTTGGAAAAGTTTTAGAGCATCCGTGAATATGGTTAAGATCACATCCATGACTATCTAGTTGACTATTCAGTATAGAAAAAGGAAATTGATCAGGCTCTACGTGATATTTTTATCGACATCGACAAATTGGAAAATGAACTTTTCAACATAAAAATATGGAATGAGATCAACGTCGCCCCAATGAGAAGCTACATTGAAGAATGGCTTGAAAGGGAATTGAAGAAGGCCGTCGACGAAAGGCAATAGAAAGTTTCCACGATTCCAGCGGTCGTTAATGAGATCAATGAAACGGAAGCCACAAACAAATAGAAAAAGGGCTCATACGTACCATCATTGTAAGTCTACTGATCGCATCCTCCTTTGTTTATCAACCCAATTATTTCACTTTTCTAAATATAAATGTCTAACACTGATACCTTTCAATTTATTTATTTTTTGCAGGTATTGCAGTCTGTCATCGCCCACTTCTTCTTTCTACAGTCATGTTTCTTGTATATATTTCTCTTATGGTCCCTGGGATCCCCAATCCAAGTCTATATGACAAACGCTTTGAAATTTCCACTAATATGTTTTCAAATAAAATTGTTTTTTTATCTCCTTTTAAATTTATGTCCTCATACATTTTTATCTTTCAGCAGTGTATAATTCTAACTTATTTAATACAATTCAAACTAAACTGTTTCTTTTTCTTCCTCTATGCACAAATTTTATTTTGTTATATACTTTCAAACTTATTTAATGTATTTCAAACTAAACTATTTCATAAAAAAAATTCTTCCACTATGCAGAAATTGTATTTTGTTATATACTTTCAAAAAATAAGTGTCATTTACTACATGGATACCACCTGTGCTTCATGCTACTTGTCACATCTTTGTTGTAGTTTCCATTTGTCTCTACTAACTAAACTTCCACACAACCTTGTTACTTAACTATTTGATCTAACCCACTGAGTCAATGTGAATATCTAATATGCTTGAATTATGATGTATTGTTGGTATTTATATTACTGCTTCAATATATATATGGTGTATGATATTTATAATATTGTTTACTATCTGATATTTATATTTTTATTAATGATCTGAAGATGAGTTGTCTAGCTTTGTTAACTGGCCAAGATGAGTTGAGTTGATGTGAATACTGTTGTTGATGATTATTTGAAGATGTACAGTTTAGTTTTGTTAATTGTTGTTGATGATTATTTGAAGATGTATTGTTTAACTTTGTTAACAGGTCTAAGGAAGAGAACATTTCATACATATCTTAAAAATATTGTCACTTTGTTAAGAGGCCCATGCAATTGCACCATTTTGGAAAAAATATAAGAAAAAAGTGTTTATATATCACAAAATATTGTCAATACATAGAACCAGATGAATTGAGCTGATATGAATCTCTCATATCCTTGAATCCATGGTATTTATATTGCCGCTTTGTTAAGAGGCAGGAAGGCACATGTACGGTTGCACCATTTGCACCATTTGTTAGAAAAACGGGACCGCAGAGCAATAAAATAAAACAAATGTGGAAACAAAACATAGAATATACACAATACAAGAGAGACACAGATTTACGTGGTTCACCCAGTGTGGGCTATGTCCACTAGAGAAATTTCCAGGTCCTTTCTTTATTATTATCCAACAAATGAAGGGATACAACCTATAACAAAACTCGCTGTAACTTCCTCTTCTTTTTCTTACAATCTCCTATCTCATAATAAAATATTAGCCAACATACATATCCGCAATACATTTCCGTCATAAAAGAGGGTTTCTTTCTAGGGAAAAAAACCCTAACATAATCTCTATCGTTAGATCTGCGACCTTATAATGAACGGTCTAGATTTGCAATGAAATTACAATATACTTTTACAAGGCAATTTTTTCTTCAGGGGCTTCGCCCTCGAACCCTCGTTGGGGACCCACTTGCCCCCAGACCGCCCATCCGAGGGGATAGCCCCCCCGGACCTCGCAGAGGGGGTACCCCCCCTCTACACTACCCCGCGTGGAAGAGTGTACATACTTCTGGGGTGTAAATACTTCATGGTGTATAAACACATCTGAAAGTAAAAGACCTCTAAATCAGGAAGATAATTAGGCTCCACAACCAATAATCTCCCACTTGGAGATTGATCTCAACAACTCCATCACTGTTGTATATGCTGGAATCTGAACCTTCTTGGACCTACCAAATTTCTCATCTTCATCTTCATTATTGAAGACCAACTAAAACTGAGAATGAGCTAAGTTTCTCGCTGGTTACTCCCTTTGTTAACATGTTTGCAGGATTATGGCTAGTGTGTATTTTTTCCAGCTTCAATTGTCCATCTTCCAAGGTGGATCGTATGAAGTGGTACCTCAACTATATATGCTTAGTCTTCGAATATAAGGCTGAGTTCTTTGCAAGGTGAATGACACTCTGACTGTCACAGTACAACCTGTTGTTCTTTTTGCTTCTTTCCCAATTCCTCCATAAAACTTTGTAGCCAAATCATCTCTTTACTAGCCTTTGTAGCAGCAACATACTCTGCCTCTTTAGTTGAAAGTGCAACAACCTTTTGCAATTTTGAAATCCAACTTACTGTTGTTCCACCTATAGTAAAAACATACCCTGTGGTGCTCCTCCTGTTGTCTTTATCACTTGCCATATCTGAATCAACATATCCATGTAGAAAAGTGTCTGAACCTCCAAAACATAATGCATGTGTAGTAGTACTTATTAAATACCTGAGAATCCACTTTACTGCCTCCCAATGTTCTTTACCTGGATTGTTTATATACCTGCTCACAACTCCCACTGCATGTGCAATATCTGGTCTTGTGCAAACCATTTCATACATCAAGCTACCGACAACTGATGAATATGGGACCCTGGACATGTATTCTATCTCCTCCTGTGTCTTCAGACACATTTCCTTAGTTAATTTTAAATGACTAGCCAAAGGTGTACTAACTGGTTTTGCATTCTGCATTCTAAATCTCTCCAACACCTTCTCTATGTACTCACCCTGAGACAATGTCAGTTTGCGATTTTTCCTGTCTCTTGTTATTCTCA